>JALLBK010000589.1:0-10371 GCA_036940085.1 Discostella pseudostelligera | reverse complement strand
ATTATTTATCAATTATTTTGGAGAGACGAACAATGAAGCTAATCAGTGCCGCCATCGCCTTCTCTACCCTCGCGACGAGCCAAGCGGCCTCGTCGTCGTCGGCTGCCATTTCGGAAACGAAGCGTCTGCGTAATGTCAATGTGTACAAGAGTGAGAAGAATGGCCCCGCCGCCCGCGATGGACAATCCTTCAGCGACGTTCGTGCCTTGAAGTTTTTGGATATTGAAGTTTCACTGAGTCTCAGTGCGTCTCTTTCCAGCGATGCGGCGACTACACCGACCACAGCTCCAGCGACTGGTGCTCCATCGAGTGGTGCACCAACTAGTGATACCCCCACCACGTCAATGGCACCATCGGCGGCACCGACCATCATCAGTTCAACGGCAAAAGGAGAAGAAACGAAGGCTCCATCTACAACATTGGCTCCATCCACAGCTGCGCCGTTTCCTACAATCATTGAAACGCCAATAGTTACGTCAGAATCTCCCATCTCCACTTCGACACAATGCACCATCTGCGAGGCAGGCGACATTATCGATTCTGAATTAATGATCTCCGGACTCGATGTCACATGTGGCCAAGCCTCCGAGTATGCTCTCTCAGTCACAGCCGGGGAGGCTGAGTGCACGCAAGTCGTAACTGCTGCAAAGGAGGTATGCTGTCAAACGGAGTTTCCATCGGATATCGAAGTGGACGGGTCCATCAGTTTGGACGGGACCATCAGTTTCGACTATGTGCCTACTATTACACCAATTGGTGAGATTGGAACAACGGCACCCTCTCCCTCCTCTTCACCGTCGCCGGGTACTTCGTCAGATGAACCGTCATCGCCTATCCCTACCGCAGCCCCTGTTGGCTTGTTACCGTAAGTTTTCATGCATTATTTCGTCATTCCCCGCGACTTGATATTCGTGGTGGCCTTTGTATGTTCTGCATTACTCATCTCTCTGTCGATCTTGTCTTTTGTTTCTTTATTGTAGAGCCTCCGACACCAGAAACAGTGCTATGATGATGTCAACGATGGGCGGTGCAACATGTTTGATTGCATCACTTATGGCGTACGTCGGATTATTCTAAAAATATGAAGTCCTCGTTAATGGATATTACATTTATAGCTATGGGTGGCGCAACCATGAAAATTGTTAAATTGAGGGGGGGGACGAAGCCATTGTTTAGTTTTTGCATGTCGTTAAAGTAGTAAATACACCGACAGTAATCATGTTCAAGAGACCAATATGTTCGGTAGCAGTAGATGATGGCCGCCGAGCACAGCGTATCCACTTCCATCTTCGTAACAACCCTCGACGGAAGGCACTGCTTCCCCCGCTTCCTACGGTGCTATTCCTATTATCATCGTCCTACACTTTCAACAATCGATTGATATCGTACTTTCCTATTTATCCATCACCATCATCGTTCCACGTGGTCTTCCCGCCTCTTTTCTCTTTTCCTCTCCCGCCCGCCACTGTTTCTTCCCGCCATATGTTCCCGCCACCAACCAGCATAGCACACAAAAAATAATTCAGATGAGACCATGCATCCATCTTTATTCAATTCTGTTCATACTTAGTCATATCAATATTAAAAAATATCATTTCAATTATTGATATTGCACCGGCTATGGAACTTCCCCATGACTTCCTGTTTCATTATGACGATGCGCTCTTGTCATCGTGCGCGTCTTCTGCGGTGGCAATAATTCGCGTCCGAGGCCAGGGTGATGAACCGTCGAAGTCGAAGTTGGTGGCGGTGGTGGGGGGAGAGGTGGCACATAGCACCGTAGCCAATAGAGATTGTCGTATACTCTACGAACAATATGCTGCACATTACCATCGTCCTCCTCTATCTTCTGATGAAATTAAATTTTGGGAGAGTTGGGTTGACCATGACAAGTCATCGACGCATGCCAGAGACAGCACATTCGATTTCGACAATTTAAGTCCTAGGATCGAGGCATTCCTTCGCAGTGTAATATTTGTTCATGAGCACAATCAGTTGGGAGAGCATAGAGTTGCACTTAATAGATTCTCGGATAGGCTATTGCATGAACTCCCACTCATGCCTCATTCTGCTGCGGGTGGCCCCTCGTTTGATTTATCATCGGTGGCTAGTGGTGAATTGGAACAATTTGCTTCTGCTCCTGCACTCGACACATTACCATCAAATCAACAGCATGATCCAATGTTTGTGTCTTTGCATGATGATGAGTCAATTTGGAAGTTTGGACAAAAATTACAATTGCAGCCAAATGCCGACAACCCCACAGATGATGATGACGATGTTGAGATATCAAGTCTTCGCAAATTCCGAAGCAGGCTGGATTCATGGTGGCAAAATCGAGGAAAGCAACAGAGTGAAAACCAAATCACTCAAGAAGTACCAGTCGCTTCTCCCATGCTGCAATCTCAATCGAGAGATTTATCTTCCAATCAATTATCATCCTCATTCAAACCATTCTCTCTCGACAAGAAGAACAAGCTCGATGGACTAGAAGACGATGAAGATGATGACGCCGATGACGACAATGATACTTGGGGGCGGTATTTGAATTGGGCCACGGAAGACAATCCCGATGGAGTACCGATTGTCCACTCTGCGATGGATCAGGGATTGTGTGGTTCGTGCTGGGCCATTAGTGCTACGGGGACTTTGGAAGGTGAGAGAGGAATATCGAATGCAGCATTTTGATATGCTCGAACTCTTCATTTCCAAATACTAATTTATACATTATCCCCGTCCTGAAGCATCGATTGCGCGGAGTATGGCATATACCGCCTACGAAGAGGTATTCAAAAACGTTGCCGGGGGGAAAGGTCATACCGATGCGCAGCGGATGGTGGCGGTACAAGCAGCACAGCAAATTGAGCGTCAAGCCATTAGCACTGCTGACCTATCCGTTCAGGAAATTATCGATTGTGATACTCGTTATGATCAGGGATGTGCGGGTGGGAATCCACTATTTGCATTCTACTTCCTTCATCGCTATGGTGTGACGTCGACTAAGAATTATCCATACACGGGTACGATGAATAAGTGTCGATATCGTCGAAGGAATGAACCGATTGCCACGGTAGAGACATGGGGTATATTAACAGCAGATCATGAAAACAATATGAAAAAGGTGAGAACTCTGAATGCATTAATGCTGGTATGATCGGTTCGGCGTTGTCGTCTTCATTATTTTCTAATATTACCTACTTATAGGTTCTGAGATATGTTGGGCCAGTAGCCGTCGGGCTCATCGGTGCAGATCCAGCATTCTTGGCATACAAAAGTGGGGTGTTCTTCAGTGGCAAAGGGGGGAAATGCGAGAAGGGCCTGGCCGACCATGGTGAGTGTCTTTGACTTGGATATGTTAGTGTGCGGGCGAATTTTACCCTTCTGACAACTTTGTATTGCGATGATTTTCAAAGCAATGTTAATAACCGGTTATGGCGAGGAATTATCAAAAGATGGCGAATTGGTAAAATACTGGATTGGTAAGTAATATGCTTCTCTTCCTGTGTCGTCAGATAAAACATTGAACTGACGACGCTCAATCATTGTTTTATGTTGTCGCCACTCCATCCCAATGAAGCGAGGAACAGTTGGGGAAAGGGATGGGGTGAAGATGGCTATGTACGAATGGCAAGAATTGGAGGGAAGAAGGGACACCCTGGTATTTGCGGTATTGCACGCAGTCCTAGTGTTGCATTAGGAGGGTCGTTTAAGAAGGGTGTAAAACTCAACAAGGATGGTGAATTAGGAAGTCCATGGACAACATGGCACAGTGGCAGTGGCAGCACCAGTGATGGCAAATTCCCGACGGAGTCTAAAATGGCAAGAACTGTCGCTCGGATACAGAGTGCAATACAGTGAGTATGAGATGTGCACATGTTGTTTCATATTCAATACTTCTTCTAAATGTTCATCATCCGTCTTTAGTCGAATGAAGCTCCGCCAATTCTTCGCGCAGAATGATATCACGATGGTAACTGTGAACGGAACTGAAGACAGCGACTTTGCCGCAGCAACTCCACTTGCATTCATGTTGGGAATGATATCCGTGTGCATGATGTTGATTAGAATGCACCAGAAGAGACGTCGCGGCTGTCGGAGTACGGACTACCAGCGTAGTAGGATGGAAGAGTCCGACATAATCTTAAGCACATGCAGGGCAATTGAACATCGGGCTAGTGAAAGGGCACATCTGTTGGAGAATGGCCATTGCACCTCGTACACATGATTTGAGTTCCAAATGCGAATTACATCGTAATTTGATTGTCTGCAAAGAACACACGTCGATGATGGCTTAGACTTAATCGCACATCCAACACATTAGAAGCAAATCGGCTTCGAGCATGATTGTATTGTTTATTGCTTTTCCTCGTTCTACACCATGATACAATATCTACGAGGAAGCATTACATCATTATGACCACTCGACAATCGACAATACACTCGAGTAGTGGAACGTCCACGTGGCTGACGACAACGACTCGACTACACGTGGCAGTGATTTTGAGGGAGGCACCGACGACGGCCTGACAGACGTCAATGAAAATGGCGGGAAGAAGTCCAGCAAAAAAGGGCATTTCAAATTTAGAGTAAAAGCAAAAATTATTGAATTTTGTTCGATGATAAAATTTAGAATATTGTTTTCTGAAATGAATTAAAAATTTCGGTATGTCTCTATTAACGCACGATCTCACACCCACAACCATGAAGAACCATTTTAGGTAGCAATACTAATAGAGCAACATCATGAGATGAAACCATGGGCCAAGCCGCATCGAAAGCCGCTACCGAAGCCGCCAAGGCCGCTATGAAGCGGCGGGCACCCCCCAGCAACAACAGCATCTCCCAGACCATTCAACATCACGATCATGTCAAGACTTCAGCGTCGGCGTCAGACAGCGGCGGCGGCTTCTACCCCATCAGTAGTACCCGTGCCCAACAACATCAAGCCGACACCGCCCGTCGCATTGCCAACGCCGCCAGCAGTCGTAGCGACGCACATTCTTCCAATAATACTCTCCTAGAACTACCACCCGATCTACTAAAATTCCTCAACGATGCCGGTCCAGTCACACGCACCATAGATAAACAATTCACCAGTGCACGTGTCTACGATGCATTGGTGCAAGATGAAAAGGTGGCGCGCGAGCATGCCAAACAGGCGAATACAAGGGTACGACGACGGATGCCTATTCTATCTTCCCGTGGAGATGCAACGAGTACAGAAAATCTTGAGGATGATGGGACCATGACCGAACGAACTACCAATTTCTCCATTATTAAACGATCATCAAACTCTGTATCCTCTGCTTCTAATAATTATTTGGGTGTGACACGAAAAGATTTCTTTGACCTATCCATAAAGTTGGGTCCCGTAACTGTGGATTCACCAGAGTGGAAGAAAGTTGTGCATGATCAATACGAAGAAATTGCCAAAAGAAATGACGCAAGCAGAAGCCAACACTCAATGTCGAAAAAGGCTACGACGGACAGTAAGGGAGGATTTGATCAATTGAGGGATATAGCATTGTTGGAGAATAGCGCACGATATATTGGAGTACCTGTGTTGATGAAGGACACTGACGGAGACATAATTGGGATGTGGCAGCTTAAAGTCGAGGATATGAAACATTCATTGGGGCTCAAGGCTGTTCAAAATAAAAGCCTGGAATTCGTAATGCAAAATGAGAACGGGAAGAATGCAAAAGAATCATAAAAAGAAGCGCCGTTACGTTGAAACATGTAAGATTGTACATTCTAATTTATATCGCTCTGCCGATGATGTGCTTGCATCCAATGCTCAANTGTTCGTACTCCATGTCGTCGTAGCCTCGGGTCCCAAAGTGGACGTCACCGTCTCGGTAGTGGTCCACCGATACAGCACTATTATTGCGGCGTCTCGTTGTTTTACGAACGGTATGAAGCTGCTGGAATTCTACGGGAACGGGGGCCGCATCCGACATGACGTAACCCTTGTCGACAACGCCACCAGTGAAATACTGATCAATATCGCCTACTCCCGGATTTGCGTCATCCGTGAAATTCGAATTGCTTCGTTTCCTCTTCATAACTGTTTGTAGCTGCTGGAAAGGGTTTGATGTACGGAAATCGTCGACGTCATTCTCGGTTCCATAATATTGATTGATGCTACCCTGCTGAGAGCCGCTTCGGTGAAGGGAGTCAATGTCCACGTTGAAGGCCAAATAGGCTGGATGAACTTCAGACGTGTCAAGTTGCGATTGCGGCAAGGCGTCGCGATGGTAAAGATATCCATATTCTTGCAATCTGTTGGCATCGTTGCTGACATAGTCAGCGTATCCGCTGTGATTCATTGTGCGATGGCAAGTAGTAGTGAAGAAGTCATCATATATTTGATCCGGGAATTCTATCAGTGGCATGGAGTCGAACATGTCGTATGGCTGCTTGATCATAGGCCGGTTAAATTCTTGGTACTCCCCAATTCCATAGCCGACGGAAAGGTCCAGTTTTGTGGGATTCTGCTTGAAGCGACCTACGCCCTCCGGTTCCATCTCAATCTCTTTTATCTGATCCGACTCTGGGACGTAATCAATCGAACGAGCTTTCGGGCACTTCTCCCAGATCTTTTTGACGTACATTGATGACTTCGTTCCATCGTTCTCCATTTTCTTCCGCTTTCTGGAGATCGGCTCGAATGCTCTCCCAACTAACAGCGATACATAGTCGTTGAAGTGGATAGGAATGTCTCTGTGGTAAGATACCGATGGTTTTTGGCTGGACTGGGGATGCGATGTAGTGCTTTCGGTGTCAACATATATTTCCTGCAGTGGCGGACGTGAGTCGTTAGAAGATTCGGTCGTCGTAGCGGCTTTTTCAGTTACTCCTACGTCATTCCTCTGCTCCTTGTGTTGTGGGAAGAAACTGAACATCGATCGCCTCGGAATATTTTCCTTTCCATCGTGCTTGGAATATCTATCCCGATCGTCAACATTATTTGATCCATAGACGAGCGAATACCAAACGTTTGAGTCCTTCCTCTTGGTGGCATCCATTTGACGTTGAGTCTCCGGGTCGGTGGAAATCCTACGACAATTGCTTGGAACTGAATTGCAGTGGCTCCTCAATGCTTCATCCCAAGTCACCTTCGTCGAAGGATGTATGGTACCATCAGCAATCATTCTAGCCAAATGCGGCTCGATATACTCGCCGAGGAAAGGCCACACTTTGTTGGGAGCATCATCATGATTCGATCCAACGACTGGCCAAAGGGTTTCTATCAGCTGCTTCGAAGTACAGAACACTCGCTGATGGCGGAAGGTACGGAATGCAATCCAGAACTGCTCCTCGAAATCAGACGGCATCCTACCCGCTGCAGTCAACGCGCTAAAGATCTTAGACGGAGTACGATGAACTCGGACGAGCTTATGCGCTAGCTTGATGCCGATACCAGGTACGCCTTTGCAATAGTCGCAACCAGATATTATGCACATGAAGACGAACATATCATGAGTCCAATTCCGGAAGCAGAGTGTCAAATTGTCGCCCAAATCTCTCATTAGCTGGATCTCCTGCCCTTGAAATGTGTCGAAATCTACTTTAAATAATGCCCTTGGGCAGCCGTACACAAGAATATCGGAGTCTTCGGTGATGACTAAGTCGACTATGCCCGTTTGCGCCAATCTCGCCATTTGCGCATCGGCTTCATATGGAGCAACCAAAAACGGAATGCCTATCTCCCTGCATCGCTTGATCAACTCGTATCTGATTTTGTAGGTAACGGAGCAAGCCTGTGCGTAGTATCGCCGTGCCGTCCGACTGTCATGAGCCTGTTCCGCCGATATTGCCTTCTCGAATGCCCTATCGCGCTCCTCTCGGCGTTGTTCATTCTCTGCCTTCTTCGATGGTAGGGTATCACCATCAATTACCAGTATGACGTTGATTCCGAATTTCACCCGTAGGATTTCAACCTTGTGCACGGTATACTGGATGCATTTCGATTCGGAAGCTACTGATCTATCGCTTTCTGCGCCACGTTGGCTAGTTGCAAGCGCTTTGACATCACATGCGAAGACACCTTTATGCAGCCAAGACATGGCATCAACCGCGACGGTGAGACCACGGTAGCGTTCTAATGGCACTGATCGAGTAATTGATTGGAGACACGGCAATAGACCCTTGACGCCCATGGTGATTTTGACTTTGGATGCGATCTTCTCTCTGTGGATAACGAGGCACAGCACCGAAGCCGAGAAGTCTGGCTCAAAGAAGAGGATGGGCCATTTTTGCGCGCCAAAAACTTGATTGAATTGGACGCAAAGAAAAATTCACAAACCACTGCAAACCGTATTGGCCTAATGGTCAATTTAGACTAATAGGATGATAATTGGGGATGAATTCGAAGTTGATATGTGCAGCAATATCGACTGTGTCATTGGATTGAACGAACGATGTGACGGCGAAATGAGAACTTTGTCCAGTCTCTCGTTTATTTTTAATATGACGATGCAGTCAATGGTGGGCCGCTTTGGGTAGCAGGACTGCCCAAATATGCCATCATCAACGAAGAGGCGTCGTCTACGCTATTGATGCCATTATGCCGAAACCATGGCGACTGCAGTAGCATCGAAGCTGGAATGCGTTTGTCTTTGCCACGGTGAAAGATCATGTGAGATATTGCAGACGAAACATGATTTGTGAGCAAATCGCATTCAATGTCATTCTACTCACGAGGAGATATATTAAGGCAGCCAAGGAGTATTTCACGTAACCCATCGCTCGTCGATTCAGGGATGTAGTCACTCATTTTGCATTCATCCAATGTCTGAACAAGTTCCACCTACAACATAATCATTGCAATGTGACATTAGATATAATGGTGACGGTGAAAGAATGTAGAGTAGGGAAGTAAACGTAATGACTTACAACGGACGAAACATCTTCAAAGGGACTGCATCCCCCTCTAACAATCTCCAATAACAGTAGTCCGACACTCCAAACATCACTCGACCGTGTGTATGGTCGTCCATGCAAACGTTCGGGCGACATGTACCGCACTGTTCCGATGACAGTGTGATGCAATACGGTACCGTCCTCGTTATCATACGGTGGTTGTCGAGAGACTATGCCAAAGTCGGCAAGTTTCACACGGCCCGAGGAGGAGATTAGTACATTCGCCGGCTGCAAGGTTATGGTGGCGAGCATTCGATGAGGATTGCGAACGAGAGCGAGAGAGAATATTGGATGCATGCACACACATACAGATGTGACGACAAACCTTGATATCCCTATGCAACACCCCCTCGTAATGCAAATAGCTTAAGCCCCATAATATCTGATACGCAATGGATGCAATGGCATACTCTGGTACCGATTTGACTTCCTTCCCACTTTGATGGTGTCGATTGGCATGGTTGTTTGACCGGCGCTGTTCATCGTCGGTGAGATCGCAACCACCGCTTCCATTTGCGATCAAATCAGCCAAACTCCCACAATCCATATATTCCAAAACCAAAGCCACCGTATTTCCATGTTCATCATACTCAACATCCAAAAATGCCCCTTGCAATTCCACCAAACAATCACAATGAAAGGTACATAATAACTTCAACTCACGTAGGAGCATACTCCGTTTTTCGGGTGTGCGTAATGAGAAGAATTTGATTGCATAGTTGATGTAGCTGTCGCCATTGTTTTCGTCGTGAAGAGAATCGTCTGTTGATGTTGCCCCCTCGTCAACCTTCCTCAATCCCCGAGCAAGTTGAATATCATCAGAAGTAGTGTGAGTTCGCCGCCGACGACAACGAGCTTTCCACACACTACTGCAATTCCCACGTCCAACACATTCTTCCATTATCAAACTGGAACTATCCAATGCTTTACTTTCATCTGGTTGTGATAATGGACCACGGTAGGTAGTGCCATTATGACGCAAGAAATTAGTCCCAATGGAGAGATTGTCAAATCGGTAAGTGCCTCCTTGGGGAGTAGGTGGATGGTCGTAGTTGTCATTGTTGTGGGTGGAGGGGGTAGTGTTGTAGTATTGTGGCAGATGATGACGATGATGTGTGGATAGTGGTGAAAATATTGAGTGCTGTTCCTGCTCCTGCTGATGCTCCTGCTGATCTGGATGCTGCTCCTTTTGCGTTTGCCCCAGCTGCTGCTGCTGCTGCTGCTGTTGATGATCCACCGGCTGAGGCTCCTGAACATCATAACCATGATGATGTCGTCGACGATGGAATAATTTATTATTATTGGGATGACGATTTTCATTCTCGTCTCCAAAGCGACATCCATCCAGATTGAGTGCCAATTTGGATATATTCAGTGATGGTTTGCTCTTTTCCATAATGACATTGACAATGGCAAAAATTATTGATGATGTATCAAGGCCGCGAC
>JALLBK010000588.1:0-13202 GCA_036940085.1 Discostella pseudostelligera | reverse complement strand
CATCATCCATTCATTGTTGTGGTCAACGAAGTACTTATTTTCAATAGCGTACCATTCATACCACTCATTAACTTTCAAACCTCGCCCGCATTTCAATCGATCTGTCGAAGTTCAATCATGAAAATAAGTGCACGAATGGCGGTGATCGCCATAGCATGGCCGATGTGGTTTCTGATGCGTTTAGAGCAGTTGCTTGGAAGTTATTCATCAATCAACTTCAATGCTTCCTCAATGAGCGCACCAATCTCCGTCCCCGTCACAAGAGATATTGAAACGGTGCTTATCATAGCGACAGTACCTTATTCGGCGAATCATGTCATGGCCCTTTGGACGCAATTAGAATGCGTTACAGATGGAATTGATCGAGTTCTCATATCAGCGCCGGACACATCATGGAGCAAGGAGATCATTGCACATGTCATCAAACGCTTCACACAGCTTTCCAATACAACAGCATTTACTCTGGAGGCGGTATTTAATCTGAACAACAGATATGACGCCGGCCTTTGGTGTGATGGGTTAGATCATATCAATGCTCGTAACATGTCCACTGGTGGTCCACGTGCAGTATTCTTGATAAATGACTCTGCAGCTGCACTGAGAAGGTACGATGCACTAACAAATAGAATTGTCAACGCCACAAGACTTGAGCACCTGAATATGACAAATGAAGAAGGGTCTGTAAAACTCATTAGCCTGAATGGCGAACTCGACACACCGGGGCTGAACAAATATTTTTGGGTAGAGAGTGTGTATCGCGGTCTAACNCCTGAATGGCGAACTCGACACACCGGGGCTGAACAAATATTTTTGGGTAGAGAGTGTGTATCGCGGTCTAACACCCGATGGTGCATCAACCTTCTACAATCATTCTTGCTCTGATGAGGCACGACGAGCGTGTGTTGGCAAGGGAGACTTCAATGCAAAAAGGTGCATTGTCGATCGGTTTGAATTTGCGCTATCAATGTCTTACTCGCCCACTGAATTGGACTTTATGTTTCCTAGCTATCCCCCGAAAGAATGGAATTATAGTATCTGGGAGACAAATAATGGACATGGATCCGTTTGGCTAAGGGATCACTGGCTAAATGGCAGGCAATTTTTCTGGTACTTGCACGAAGTTCACGACTTTCCATTCCGTAAACTGAAATGGCGAAGCAAAGTGCTGCAGCCACCTGTAAGTCAGTGTCTTGAGTTGTTGGGTGGCGATACACAGTTTAACGAACTCCCATATCCTCCGAATGCTGTCTTTAAAGGATATCAAGCTGAAATGAAAGAATCTAATTAGATTTTTTGTTGTAAAAACAAACTTCGCCAGTTTACCAATGGTGCATCTGATGCACTCGTTGATCTCTATCAAGGTGAAAGAGTACTGATTAGCATCTAGATTAGTTTACATGAATTAATAATTATCACATGTCCCGATCACTCCAAGTAACCCCGATCATCATTCTTCCCCGTAGGTATGTCAGCAGCTCACATGGTACACAGCCCGGTGTTCACTCCATACAAAGGTCGAAAATCCATCGGTAGTCCCTTGCGCTTCCAAACCTCTAAAAAGCTAACTACCCGTGCAATAAGACGTCGTGTTACCGGGTCTTCCGGATCGACCAACGGGTATCGCTCATCACCAAACGTTAAGTTGACCATGATTATCAATAGCATTTGACATTCTGGATAATTGCTCAATAGTTTGCCTAGTATCCTAGCACCGCCGTACTCTAACGCCACAAGTCGTTTATTCTCGGTGGGGATGGACAAGTTGTTGAGTATCAATAATGTCAAGTTTTGTACCGGTGAGTTGCGAGGACAGCGTTGGAGGAAGGCGAGTAATGTTGGAATGAGTGTGTTGCTACCACCGTCGTCGTCGTTGTTGTTGTCGTTCGATGAAGTAGATCTAGAAGTTGCAACTGCAGTTGTTGCAGTATTATTCGTAGGTGTTCGAACCATGGCAATACATTGTCGCTTGTCACATGATTGATCCGAAAGGGAGAGGAGACAATGTAGTGCAATTAATGGCAAATCTGCGGAAGGATCGGGCGATACCGTCGGAGCAAGTACGGCAATGTAGTAGGAGAGATGATCCACGGACGGTGTTCGTCGCATAACAATCCTGAGCATTTCTATTCTAGTTTTTTCAGCTTTGTGTTTGCTAGGAGGACTGCTAATACTGATCAGATGCGGATTACTCGGGTTGTCATCGAAGGTGGATGGCTGCGTAATGGAGGTCAGTATCAATCGTTTGCACATCTCGTCGCAGGGAGAACCGATGCTATCAAAGCTAGACGAAGATGGAATGGTGAGAGTCATCATGAGCTTATCATCGTGATCTTCGTCGCTGATTGCTGTGGAGATTGATCGAGGAATGTCACCCAAATCATCGCGGCCTCGTCGACCTCCGTCCTGTTGTCGCCGAGAAGTGGTAGGTGGTTTGTTGCTGGGTTTGGAGTGAGCAGCAGCGTTGTCATTGATGGCAGTGTGCTTTCTAGTAGCGGAGCCTCGAGCACGAGCATTAGCCTTCGAATGTTTGATCCGTTTCAGAAGCCCAAATCTTTCACCGATCGTCCTCCGTTTCATCGCATCATTATTGTCGGCGTCGACGTCGACGACGGCACAAACACTTCGTTCGGGCATACTGATGTAATTGGCAGGAGCCTTGTTTCGACTGAAGCCCATGATGATGAAGCGTTGGTGATATTTGGAGGAAGCAAATGAAGGCCTAATCTAGTTGACGATGCTGATACAAATTGCTGAAACTGAAAGTCAGTGCATGCTTCATCAATTCATCGATGCAGATCCATCAACATGAGACATGTCTTACGATGGAGGGGCGGAGTATTTCTGATTTCAGTTTGAGCCCTCTTTCCTTCCCGCGCGATTTCCGCCTCAGATTTTCCAGCTGCCGTCTGTCGTGCTGCTGCCGCCTCAGCGAACGGAAACTCTCGGAAAACCCAATTCCCGCCAAAATGAATGCCACCTGGAAGCACCTGCTTTTCTTCCCGCCAAAATGAAAAGCTGCTGAAGCACGCGACAAAATAATGAGTGCCAGCTGGAAGCACAGATTCCGTTCCCGCCAAATTGACCCTCAGCTCCTTCGTCTGGCCGTGTCCCTGCTGCCTCTCCCCAACTCCCAGCCCAACAAAAAATACACCATGACCATGACGTCCGCCGCGGCCGAGGAATGGCGAGCCAAACGCCGCCGTCGTCGCGAGGAGCGTGGCAGTGATGCTAAAAGTGACGAAGAATCCGATCCATTCAGCGCCTTTGATTTGAAAAGTGGACGTGGCAGCAGCAGTACCGGCGTCAGCAATCGAGCACCCCCCGCCAAAAATAATACTAGTGCTAGTTATGGTCGAGGGCGAGGAGTGGGCGGAGGCGAGCAAGTCATGACCGCGGCCAAGCGACTACGAATGGAGCGGGAGGAGGCAATGCAATTAATGAATGGCAACAGCAGTATGAATAGTAGTACAAACAAGGGGATCGTCGATGAAGGCGTAGCAAATGCACGACAGAGGGCGGCCATGTCACGACGAGCCTTGGCTTCGGTGGGTGGCAATAATAATTCCGTCGATAACACTGTGAATCAAGTACTAGACGGATCGAATGATCAGGAGTTAGTAGAGTCGGGAAATATTCGTGGTGGTAATGAAAGTGAGGATTCACAGAACGACGATACATTTCATGCCGATCCAACACCTCTCCCTCCAGCGGCGGCAGTTACCGGAGCCTCCCTCCTCGAACAGGCCGCTCGATTAAAGAAACAACGAGAGGCATTATCCACTACCGAACAATTAGCACTCCAACGTCAGCAAGACGAAGATCGTATCCTAAAAGAAGCCTCACATGTGCAAACGAATGCACTCCAGGCGGCATCTGAATTAGCCGAGGGGACGAAATATCAATCCTCCCTTCCCACCTCGTGGCGATGTCCACAGAAGATATTGAAAGATGGGGAAGCTGAGTGGGAGAAGATTCGTAAAAAGTGGCATATATTAGTGGAAGGAGATGATTGTCCGCCACCGATACGTAACTTTGCAGATATGGCATTTCCAAAGCCGATATTGGATGTCTTGAAACAGAAGAATGTCAAGAGACCAACACCGATTCAGATGCAGGGGTTGACGGTAGCGTTGAGTGGACGGGATATGGTGGGAATTGCATTTACAGGGAGGTGAGAAATTTTGCGTGTGTATGAACATGTGTACTATGCGGCACATTACTTGCCCTCTAAAGTGATTTGTGCTCCTTCTGTGCATCCTAACCACATGTCTTGATACTACTTCATTGTATTCCTCGCGATCAATTTCACACCAAACAGTGGCAAGACACTAAGCTTCTCCCTCCCACTGGTCATGTCCGCACTTGAGGAAGAGGCACGTATGCCACTTGTACCTGGTGAAGGTCCCGTGGGCATCGTCCTCGCACCCTCTCGCGAATTGGCACGTCAAACGTACGAGGTGGTTACCGAATTTTGCACGGCATTGAACAATCAAACACATTATCCTGGCATACGTTCTCAGTTATTGATTGGGGGAGAGTCGGCACGAGATCAGGTGCAGCCTTTCCGCGAACGAGGTGTGCATTGCGTCGTGGCTACGCCTGGCCGATTGCGTGATTTTCTGAAAAAGCGTTCCATCAATTTAGATATTTGTCGATACATCTGTTTGGATGGTAAGACGGAAAAAAATTTGCTCGTTAGGTTGATCCAGTTTTATCTTCAATGCTCTAACTTTCATTTGCTTTGGTTTCTTTGTAAATAGAGGCAGACCGGATGCTGGACTTGGGATTCGACGAAGAAGTCAGTGAGATTATGAACCATTTCCATCATCAACGTCAGACTATTTTGTATTCTGCGACTTTTCCGAAGAAGTTTCAAGACTTTGCCAAACAGACGCTAGTGCGTCCCATCGTTGTGAATGTTGGTAGGGCTGGTGCAGCCAATTTGGATGTCATTCAAGAGGTCGAATATGTAAAGCAGGAAGCGAAGATTGTCTACCTTTTGGAATGTCTGCAAAAGACAGCACCGCCCGTGGTCATCTTTTGTGAAAAGAAGGGTGACGTCGATGATATACATGAGTACCTATTGCTAAAGGGAGTCGAGGCAGTTAGTATTCACGGAGGTAAAGATCAGGAGGAACGTAACGAGGCCATTGCATTATACAAGGCTGGCAAAAAGGATGTGTTGGTCGCAACGGACGTGGCAGCGAAAGGTCTCGATTTCGCCGATATCCAACATGTAATCAATTTCGACATGCCCAGTGAAATAGAGAATTATGGTACGTATTACAGTTGCATCATGATTTATTTCATTGTCCGTGAAGCATTTCATTCTCAGTTATATCTACTACTGCTGCTTGTTTCAGTGCATCGGATTGGACGAACTGGTCGTTGCGGTAAAACAGGGGTGGCTACTACATTTATCAATAAAAGTTGCGAGGAGACAACATTGCTCGATCTCAAACATTTGTTGAAGGAGGCACATCAGCGTATTCCCCCCGTGTTAATGATTATGGACGATCCACTGGAGAATGTTGGAACGGATGGTGGTCCCAAGGGGTGTTCGTTCTGTGGTGGATTGGGCCACACGATTGTTGATTGTCCCAAGATTGATAAGGATGCGAGGAGAGTGGCCGGTGGTAGGCGGGATGCTTTGGCAACAGGCGATGGATATGGAGGAGAGATTTGAGCATTATGCGAACTCTTTTGAAATCGGGGTGCATATCTTTGTAAGCTAGTTCATCTCGTTTAGTTATAAAGAAAGATTTTGGTTGCATGCAACGATCAAACAAAACTCGTCTATGGGTTCACTCGTTTAGCTATCCATCGCCATGCGACATCCTCCTTTCGTTCGTCAATTTGGTGATAATTGTCAGTCAATCTCAAGTAGTCGACACGCGTGGGGTAGAGCAACATTAACAAAAAGGTGTCTGGTGGAGGTAAGACTTTGCCATCTCCATCTCGTCCACCTGCTGGAATCGCCTGTGATGATGTCGCTACATACGGTTCGCCAGGATTCTCCCAATAAAATTGCTCTCGTGCCATATCAGATGAATTTCCCCACTGTTGCCTTCGTTGTTCTGTTAGGAATTTATTGACAATCTCCTCTTTCTCGGTAGCATCCTCATCGTCGTCACTTGCGGAATTCATCAGCGGTCCATCTGTCCCAATGAATTGAAGCTGTCCTCGCACCCTGTACTGCTCGCTCGATTTCGGAAACCTAGGATGTAGCAATAACCAATAAGGTTGAAGTATTTAGAACCACTATGAAATCAATGCGTTACAGTGAATCATGATGTACTTACCACCAAACCAATTCGGCATTATTGCGAATCTCCTCCTTCGTTTCGTCCCCACCCAGCTCCTTGGCATTCTTCCGTGTGTACAATACCTCATTGACCTTGCTCGATCGAGCATCTGTAATCATCTTCATTACACACCCGCCCCCAAAGTCACAGCCGTCACCATCGTTATCAACCACAGATGATGGTGGTATAGATCCCTTAACAAATCCACGAAATACCACAGTACGACAACGTGGTTCACATGTCAATACATCGACGGTAGATAATTGAACATAATTTGATCCGCGTATCTTTCGTGATTTGGCAATAGAGATATCCATGCGTGTTTTCCATGATTTGATACTGTTGTCGTTGGATTTGTCAGTAGATTCAGAATTGTTGGTCGATGTGGAGGTAGTGGAATGGCCAATTTCGGAAAGGCCCCGTCGCTGCTCTTCCTCAAAGTTCGCTACTTCCTTACTTGAGTTCGTTGACATCATTACCAATCTCTTTCTAGAAGCAACGAAAATGTGTGTAGTAGAATGAGTTGGAATCTGGGAATGGAGTGAATTCAAACTAAATTCATGCCTGGAACGACGACGAGAGGTGGCGCCCCACTGTCGGCGAGCGAGGTCGGTACTTCGATTGCGAAGGTGGAACAAAGGCGACGATACTGAGGCAACCTTTGTTGACGGTAATATCATAAATGAGGATGCAGACAACGAGCAAGTAGTGATGGTGATGATGACGATGATGGAGGAGATGATGCTGGTAGATGTCATGATCATGGCGGCTTCATGGTCTTCATCTCCGAAGAAGTTGATTGATTGGTGGTGAATGGTGAATGGTGATGCATGATGTTGTGGTGATGAACGCGGGGCATCCCGCCAAAGATTCAATGCCGATATCTCGATCAAATACTGATTCCTATGTACGGCTTATTCAATTTCGAATTTGAATTTCAGATTTAACTTCAAATCCGCGTTATGTGTCTACATCGGATTAAGTATGTAGATTGGTCGTACGGTTCCTCTCGTCGAGTTTGAGGAGAGCGAGAAAGACCACTCCCTTTCGTTCCTCACATCCAAAGACACACCGCTAAGTATCTACTCATACCTAGCTGCTCACTGCTCACCGACGCGAGACGCGACCATCATGACCAATGACCACCAAAATCGCATGAACCATGAGCATTCCAGGAGAACAATGATAGTACCGGCCATTGTAATGTATCGGCATGACCATGGCACTACGCCTACTACAGTAGAGGTATCAGCTACACCCACCCAGAGCAGGCGTAAATAAATAGCATGGCATTTAGCAAAGGCAACGGTATGACAATGACAGCCGTCAACACTCCCAATCACCGAAGTACTACTAGCAGCGGCATTGTCAACGACAATGATTACTTCGACGATGACACCTATGACGAAACGATTGCCACATATTTATCCCAATGCGACCCGCCCTATTTTACCGACGATGACCTCCTTTCACTCCAACCATCCAATAGTACGTTCAATGACGGGAGAGGGAACAACCAGCACCAGCATACCCTGCTGCAGAAAATTGGTGTGTCTTTGATGCCGACGATATGGCTGGCGAATTTAGCTTGTAATTTCAGGAGTGCTTGCGAATGTTGGGAGTGCAATGACAATGCATCCATACCCGCCCTGGAATCTACTAGAAATGCTACCACGACAAGGAAAAAATTGAACGACAAGAAATGTAGTAAAAATGAAACGAATTCCTCCATGAGTAACAGCAATAGTGCAGTGTCATCTTCTGCTTCCCCCTCGACTCTACTTCCGTGCGTCCGCCGTGAATTTACATCCAAGGAACATCATCGATTCGATGCACTCCAGCGCATGTATCACACAGCGATCCAACTACGATGCAAAGATACAATGGGGAACGAGGAGGGCGGAACGAAACCAATCATCCCATCACATATTTATCAATTAAGTCCTCGATTAATCATCCATGATCTTCGGGAACGGGCCCAAATGAGACACAAACTGATTTCGCACTTGGAAAATAGGGCAAGAGATACGGAAGTACGGTTGTTGCAGGATTTGGAAAAAGAGGCGGAAAGGACACAGAAAGCGAAGGAGGAGAAGGAGTGGAAAAGGCACTGGCGAAGGCTTCAAAAGAAGAAGGCGAGGCAAGCGAAGGAAGAAGCAAAGGCAATAGTAGATCGGATCACGGCCGGTCAGTCGAACATCTCGAAAAAGAACAAGAACAATACGAAACTACCTACAACAACAATCGACTCCTCGGGCATTAACGAAACGAATGATGACTTCGATGAAGACCAATCCTACTACTCTGTTCGTGTGTGGCGCTGCGATTATTGCAATAGTGCCACATTTCCAACATTTGATGAGGCGGTTCGGCACGAAGAACTCTGTCAAAATTATTTGGAGCGGAAGAAGAACAACATTGAGGAAAGCGAGAGTGAGAGTGATGGAGAAGGAGAAACAATAGAGAGGATTTTGAGGAAATCGTCCTCCTCATTGGAGAATCAACGAGCACGAAGTATTGAAGTTGTACTGAATGCGGTTCCTCCAGATGGAGAGGAGGATAACGTCGTTGGGGTTGACACTCAAAACGTCAATGATAGTGCTGAACGACTCGTCGTTGCTACTTCTGCTGTGACATCCGAAAACAATGACACCATATCAAGCATTCGAGTCAAGGGAGCTACTCCTCCTGTGGTGGTAACGGTGAAGATGAATTCAGAGGAACGGCATGACAAAGTCTACGATCTACAAAAGGAGAACGAACGTCCGAAAAATGAAAATCGGACCTTGAGTATGTCGCCCTCATGTTCTCCAGTTGATGCTACAAAACCCGTACCGATTTCAGATAGAGATATCGCACAGGATTTTATGAAGACTACCACGATAGATTATGTCGATCGGGTGAATGATACTGCTCTTCCTGAACCTTATGTTAATACTGATCTGGAGCCAGATGAGCCCTTGGGTCCGACAACAATATCTGAAAATGTCATCGAAACATTGGGAACTGCAAAGGATGGTGATGCCTCTTCCCTTCTCCGCCTCTCAACTGTTACATATCAAAATAAGATCCTGACCGCCCAGAATAACTTCCTTACACAACAAAATCAATCTCTTCTTTCTGCAAACGAGGAATTGCAATGTCAACTTGCAGCGGTTAAGCGTCAAACTGTCGAGGCCATCCAGCAGGTGCAGCTTAAGGCATACATTGCCGAGACGGCTCTATCTGCCGCGAGAGATCGTGCGAGTGTCATGGAGAATCTACTGGTCAACATTATCACGGACGTTGCAGCCGACGAAGTAGTAGAACAAGAGGTTCGAGAATCCATCGCCACGTACTCGTCAATGATGATATCGCAGAACAATCAAGAATCTGCAAGAAGGTCGATGTCTCCGTGTAATGGATCGCCACAGCTCTCCCCACAGCATGAGTCCTCAGCACCGTCGTCAATGAATTCACATAAATCGCATGAGCAATCAGCTGCTTCGAAGGACTTTTGGGGATGGATGTTTAGGAACAAGACCGATGTGGGAGTATCATCATCAGCTGCGACCGCGTTCGTCTCCGATCGTGACGTCCTCTCGCGGCTGAGGCGAGGTAATCATGCATCGTAACAATTCGAAACACCCATATAACTGAATGGGTGTCAACCTTAATTGTAACATAACACACTAAACAATCAATTGCAATGCCCGCAGTGATTTCCAGATCTTATTGTCGTAGTGCCAACCTTGGTAATGGAACGGTAGTATGTCTCCTCTAATTACCAGCAAGATTGTAGCAACAATATACGATTTGTCGCCGTTTCTTCTTTTATTGTTGTATGGTAATGCTGCACCTTTGCCATCGGTTGTTGTCTTCTGTCGTACAGGACTCGATACTCTTAGTAGGCCACTGGCGCATTCTCGGAGGCATCCTCCACAATGACGCACGTATTGAGTCCGGTGACACATATTGAATATATTTTGGTACGGGAGGAATGTTGATGCCACTGCATGCGAAGAGTGGAATGGAGAGGTGGATCAACTTGTATATACGGAATTCTCTCACATTTTCGCCATTTGAGACGTAGTCCACGAGAGCCTTTGGCCTTTGTCTCCGATGTCATTGTTTATATTCTCGTCCAAGTGACAGTTATTACTGAAGTACTAGTAGAAGCGCTGATAATGATGACGATGATGAAGATAAAAAGTAGATGACGACCGCAACAAAATTGATAGATGAACGATGATGACGACGACCCGATGAAGATTATTGTGGGCGGATGTTGACGAGATCGAAGTCGACGCCAATGAGTTCCAGACGAGTTCGATGGTGATGTTGCCAGTCGATTATTAACAACAACATCCACTGAGTATGTTGCCGTGCCACCGTGGTAGCCAAGTACTGCTGCAGTTGTTTCTGGTAGTGAAGCCAATGCAATGACCGCCAACGACGAAGTTGATGGCCATGGTCAAGTTCAAGCCTTTGGCTTTGGGCGGGCGCGGCGCGGGTGGTGGCTTTAGGAACAACATGTTGCACCACATCATGTTCCCGCCATATCGCCCATCACCGTTCCCGCCATTATTTCGCTGCCATTCAATTAGTCGCTAAGCTATCGCTCATCTTCCTTCCCGCCACTTTCCATAGCTTCCCGCCATTATTTCTGACGCGACCGCCAACGATTGATAACGAAACGATGACGATACCCACAACATCAAAGTCAAAGGCAGTAAGTACTCTACTACCAAATAAATGCACTACTAATACATCCGCAACCATCTCCATCTGCAGCCCCTTCCCCTCCCTCCCCAACCGGATTCACGTCTTTCGCGAAGCATTGTGCGTGTGAATCCTCGCTTCTACGTCTTGTCGTCGTGCGTTGAGGTTGAGGTGGTGCAAAACACATACAATATGCCAACGCTCGTTCATCGGGGCACAGGGCTCGCCATCAATGGCAATGGCAAACCACCCTGTACTTCCACCGCAAATAATGGGGCCCAATCTACTACCGCAGACTCCAGACTATTAGTCGATCCCGACGTTCCTGCTGCAGCTGCACCTCGCACGTCAACATCAACACATGCCCCACAATCACCATCATCTAGGGAATTTGGTGTGCCGACGACAGCGCTACCACACCCTCTACAATCTGTAACAGAACCAACGCAGCAGTCACTGAAATCAGGGGATCCTACCGATATTCGAGCCGACGACGGTCGGGGCTCTTTTCCATTTCATCGAGCGAATTCTCCTTTGTCTGCCCTCGCCTACGCAATGTTGCCCATCAAGCGGACCAAGAAGATTGCCAAGCCACGGAAATCAACAAAGATCCCAGCAGGATCATCATCGTCTTTACCTCACCATGCGAGAAATATCGGAGTGAAAAATAAGGGGGAAGCAACTGCTTGTCAAGAGTCGTCTTCAGCTCGAATTGAAACGCACGTCTCTACATCATCGCTTGTAGTGGGAGCAGTTGGCACTCTCAAATCCATCAAACAATCATCCTCCCGATGGCGATGGCGAGCAGATTAAGAAGAAGCGGGCCAAAATATTAAAGTCGGACAATAATACTGACAAAGACAAACCATCAAAAACGACAACTAAGAAGGATCCAAAGGAGGGGATGAAATCTACCGCCCGCCTCTACGATAAAACAAAGAAAAAGGCATACCCCTCCACCTACAAGAAATTGGATGCGGAGGAATTGAAACGTATTGTGACTGTGGTTATCGACAGGGTCGCGGAAGAGATTCTTCATTGTGCATCATTTTTTGAAAGTGGCAATCGACCAATTGTGGTCATCGGCAGTAATGGGGGTAGTGATCCCAAAGGAGAAATCCACCAGGGTGAGCAACATTCATCGGGCATGCGAATTAGGCAGGATGCTTCCTTGGACACAGCTAGTAACAACGCTGCCGATATCCTTCCTCGTGGTAACGAAGCGACTGGCGAGGGGGAGCAGCTATCTTTAGGCTCTTTGACTGCAGATAATCTTGTGATACTTGCCGTCAGGAGGTTTGTACTCGAGGTATACTTCCCATTCCTACTCGCGGCCAAGAAAAATACGGGACGCAAGGGAAATCCAAATGTCGACCGTATCCATTTGTCTACGCTGTTGGTTATAAGGGAGATGTTGATCATGAATGCGGACACATTGTTCACATTTTCAAACCTGAAACGATCCTCCATATCCAAGAGTGAGCGAATGCATCTCTCGCGGATATTTGCCGATGCCATTGTTCGGAATGCTGCGAAACGGTTGTATGTCTCTGATCGGCCAGAGGGACGTCCATTCGTTAATCTTTTCTTGCAAGCTATGAGCGACTATGAATCCGGCAATGAGGCTTTTCAGTTTGCGCTGCCCCCCGCCGATTCTCGGACTGTGTATGCATATCAAGGCGGAGGGGAGATGGGTTCAAAGGAAAGTATAATCGCCAAGGTTGGCTTTAACTACGCACGAGAGAGACACCCGTTGCTGTCCACCCGCGGAACGACTCTGGATGATGGGGACGATGAAGGATTAGTTCAGAAGGAACCGATACCTGCTCTACCAAGTGCAGTGCATGTGCTGCGTTTGAAGCTGCTGAGCCCAACCTGGAAAGTTAGATAAATTTAAGTGAGGTGCCGTTAATAATTTGCATTCATCCTTAACGCTGATAGACTTATAAACATATGATATGCTTACGATACTCTGTTGATGATGGTGGTGGATAATAGGATGAAAGTATTACACGTGGAAGTAGCCACACTCGACTAGACTCGACTCGAGCGCGGATTTTCCCACTCGACTCCACGTGGAGGTCTTTGTCATAATCGATTCCACGTGGAAGTCTTTTGTCGCTGAAGCCAAAGGTCAGGAAGGACAGGAATGTGACTATGTGATGTGACGGACAGCCGACATAAAGAATGAAGAAC
>JALLBK010000587.1:0-10329 GCA_036940085.1 Discostella pseudostelligera | reverse complement strand
TTCAATTCATTCAGTTGTGCCCTTCACTCAGGTCCTCAGCCTCCAGCTCAAGACAGAGTGGTATTACTTCCCGAAGAGCTGACGAGAGTGCAATGTATTCTGCTTCGGCTGTGCTAAGGGCGATCTCAGTCTGTAGCTTGCTTGACCAATAAATAGGACAATCAGCATACTTAATGACAAAACCAGTACGAGATATGAGATTCCCTGCATCATGTGGATCCTCTTGGTTCCAACCGCCTGCAAAGTCTGCATCGACGTAACATTCAAGACCTTTTGTCATATCTATCTTGTAACATATTCCCTTGTCTCTTGTTCCGAGTAAATACTTGCCAATTCTGTTAATCACCTGCTCATGGCTTAGTCATGGTTTTTGAGGCTTACCAGCGAGATCCTTGTTCAATATCTGCGCCGCAGCCGGAGTAAGTTTGTCATTGCAGTTGGCCTAGTTTCCCACATTATCTAGCTGCAAGACGCTTAAGATTCAATCAATCAGAAAAGGTTGACTGATCTCAAACTCCCGCTGACCGAGTCGTTTGATCTCTATTCCTAAGAATTTGTCGATATTTCCTTCATCCATGAGGACAAAGTTCTCTGGCCCATTCTGCATTGACTGCACAAACTCATCGATCTTGGACATATTATCGCCAACAATGATACAATCATCTACGTATACCAAAACTATCATGCCATCTTTCATGTACAGACATTGATCAACTTTTGAAGATTTAAAACCTCTATCCATGAGACCATTGCAGAGTTTCCCATATCAGTTGAAACTTGCTTGCTTCAGACCGTAGAGGTTATTCTTTAGTTTCAGAACGTACATCTGTGCAATCTCAGGATCATTGATCGGTTGGAAACCGATCGGTAGCTCCATCCATATGTCGATATCTAAATCCGCTTGGGGAAAAGCTAGTACAAAATCAATTGACTTGGATTCAATCTTTGCAATCACCAAAAGCAATTTGACACTGATCATGCTAACAACTGGTGAGTAAGTTTCCCAATAATTCTCACCCAGCCGCTGCATTCCTCCATGAGCACAGATCCTTGCTTTGTGTTTATTTAATCTTCCACCTGCAAACCTCTTCCTTTTAAAAGACCAAATCACCTTAATAGGCTTATTCCCCGGTGTAACTGTTGAGCGTAGCACCAATTCCCAATGACCTCGACCTTCATGATCTTCGATCTCCTTTTCCATGGAATTGACGAACTGAAGCCAGTCGGCTTGTTTCTGGGCTTGATGGTAGGTGAAAACCTCGTTCGAACTCGTATCCATCAATAATGACACAAAATGGAATTCGTTCAGCGTACCATTGCAATGTTCATTGACTTTGTCAAAGCGTCATATCAAAGACTCAGTAAAGGTAGGATTTGTCGAACTCCGATGACTTGGCATAGTGTAATTTCCCACTGAACAAATCAGGGCAAACATAGTAAGAGTTTGCTTGGCGCAAGCACCGTATGTAACATGAGCTTTGTGTACCTTGGATTTTTGCTCTGCTATTCTTTTGGAGCGACGGAGGCCTAACTCATGCAGATTCACACGTGTTGGCATGAAGAGCTCGTCAGAAGAAGTAGACTTGCTCGTATCCGTAGCTGCTTTGGCTTCAAAATCACAAAGTAGGTTAACCTTGACGCCCACTCTCTCTGTTCCTCTTGGTACTTATAACAAAGACTTAGCTGCAGCATCTTTGGCAAAGGACTCAATGAGCGGTGAGTGCTTACGCTCTCCCTCGGAAACTGTATTGAGGGTAGCGCCGATGTCTCCATTAGTACGGTTTGCGGGTTGATTATGCTGATCAGGCATAATATCAAACGGGTTGGATATCCTGTCCTGGATCGGTACGAGATGTCCATCCTCGTTGACATCGAGTTGTTGCCCAGACATCCATTCTAGAGCCAAGTCAACGGATTCGTCTGTGGCAGATTCGGCTGAAAGCCGACAGAGATCGGCCCAGTTGGGTGGGACCTCTCCACGTTCCATGCACGGAACAGTGGTAAAATCATCGTCAAAAACAATGTGATATTGCGGCAATTTCTTGCAGTCTTGGGATTGAAAACAAGCGCCACACTGCCAGCATGAAATGGTGAATGCCCCAGGTACACCCCGATACGAGAACGTGGCTCCCACTTCGGTGGGCCAGGTCCACCAGCTGACTGTAAACGGTGATCAAGCACATATACTGGACAGAAAAGTGTGTGAAACGTCTTGACCGGAATCAACTCCAGATCAATACCATACATCAACGACTCCGGTGTCTGACCATCATTATCAACATGCAATGTATTGAGATGCTCCACCATAGCTTTCATGGCGAAAGGCCAGAACATGATGTCAATCATCTGCGGCCAATGTCGCATGCCATGAAGAAGCATGGTATGGACCCCGAGAGTCAGTTGCTTGTTCCTGATTTCAATAATGCCATTCTGATGATGAGCGCTAACGCCACAAAATGAAATGGACTGTCCCTTGTTGGTAACATCCTGGTGAAAACCTCGATCACTAAATCGGGTGTTATCTGCATGATAATGCTTCACTGCGCGACCGGCATGATGAAGAACCTTCTCATGTGCTCGTTTACTAGCCAATAATGTTTCTTCCAATGTGAAGTTGCGCATTAAGTGAACATAAACAAAACCACTAACATGATTGCAGAAGTTCTTAGTACCCCAAATACGATCACTTGTTGGAAAGCCTGCCATCTGTGGAATCAGTCCTGGCTGAGCAGACACAATCTGATCAATGGATGTACCATCCCCTGGCTGAACCTCATTTGGATGATTGATACTGCCACTTGCTATCCCTTTGACACGCCAAGGATGGCGGTGAGCCTGCCCAAATTGACATGCCACACAGAGAGGAGGCTTGGATTCACATTCCAGAATAGCTTTTGGAAGCAGCTTCAATTTCACCAATTTGAATAGATGGCTAAATGGAAGGTGACACAACTGATTATGCCAGCTGAGAAGTTCCTGTTGAGCAGGAGATAGAATACATGGGTAAGCCAATGCTTGCGCCTCTTCAACTGAAATGCCAGTCCCAACCTCCTTCCTGTAGTCGAGCGGAGTGGAGGGAATATTGGAAAAATCCGGTTGATCAAGAAGGCAAAGGTGAGAGTCAGCAGTAACAAGCTTCGAGCCGTCCTGGCGCTGCGCTGTATGCCACTTCCCATCTGGCGTAGCTCCCTCGTAAACCACGGTCTCACTGGATCCATGCCCATCAAGATACATGATGTCGTGACCAAGTTCAAAAATCCGATTCAAAGTGGAGATCGGTGGGGTTTGCAGTGGGTTTCAAAGTAAGCTGAAATCATCGTTGTCAGGAAGAACCGAATGAGCAGAGGAAAAGGCATAATGAACGAGTACAGAATGCTTGAAAATATCTAATGCCGTTCTCCAAAACTAACACTGGAAGTGAACGGTCATCATGAAGAAAATGCCGCTCATGCTTGCCATGATCCCAAACAAAATGTGACTTGGACGCGGAAGAACGGATGTATGTCCCATCATCATCCTTAGAGGGAACAGGATTGTGAGCACCAAAATATTCTCCCAAAAAGGGAATACCCAATATGTTGAAGGGGGAGTCTGGAGCGTAAACCGCATCCAGTATGTGGTACACCAATGTTTCACCTTGATCTGTCGTGAGACGTATCATAATGGTACCGACGTAATCCGAATTACCAGTGCCGTGTGTAGTCTCCACATTGACCGGTTGCACACGAAGGTTTCCGACAAATTGGCTATGATTGTTTCAGATAATACAAGGTGGTGGAATTGTCGATCACAAAGGGGATACCATAAGTGTCGAAATACTGACCAAAGTCAACACTGTCTTTATCTCCAGAAGAGGCAAGAGAGATGTGATGGTTGGTGGGTGTAAGGGTAGGCTGAGTACGCTGGTGCCGCCAAATCTGCCATGTGCCATAGGTGACAAGTGCTGTATGGATGGCAACAATTGCAATACAAGCCAAAAACCACGAGAATGCATTATTGGGTGGTTCACCAGCTATCTCGGCAAAATAGTCAACGCAACGGAGATCTGGGCTGGATCATCGCTGTATATCATGCCTGTTGACGCCACAATCGCCACTCCGGCATTTTGAGCAGAATCCGCACCCAAATATGCAAAAGCGCCCCAAACTTGATAGGTCGAGAGAACTCAAAGCCGATACAAGGTGGGTTGCATCCAAACTTTTCCTTTCGCAATGAAGTGACGATGAGTAAAGCGAGTCGCTGAGGGTCGATCTGGTGGCAACAAACTAGTCATTATATGCCAATAGAACCGCGACCAAAAGGACAAGGTACCCCAAAAAGGTAGAAGCTGCACAAATGCAACAACCAACTTGAGAATGACATGTGTTGCAAACAGACAGAGGCATATCGTTGCACCAAAGAGGTAATGAAGCCATGTCCAAAAATCGTGATGGAGCTGAGTATTTTCGCAGATATGGAACCAATAATTGTAGAATCTACAGACGGGAAGGATAAGAAGCAAGGTCATTCAGAGAAAATAAACAAAGGATGATAGAAGTAAATCTATTTTATCCATTTGTCGAATTCCTTCCATCTCCGGACCTACTCTTTTAAATCCATGCTCGTGGCCTCGTCTAATACCTGATTGAAAATCTTGTCGGCTTCAGATGGGGTCATGGAGCAGGCCGTGATGAGCGATTGACGCATCGCAGAGCTGAGCTGAAGCTTGCTAGGATGCTTTTCCTCCTTGATGACAGCCGCAGGCTTCATATCACCCATGCCAAAATGAACACGCTTAGCACCAGCTCGACGGTCCTTGAAATCAGCTCGTTTCTTCCTCCTCTTCTCCGCCCATTCCTGATGGATATGGTCGGAAGGCATGTAGGCGCCATTGCCATGATGAGGGCACCACTTTAACATCTTACCAGTCTCGGGACACTTCAAAGTCTCCCCAACCTTAGTGTAGTGCCAGTTCTTGCCCACCTCCTTTTCATTTGCACCAGCTTTCTTCTGTTTTATAGATTTAGATGGCGTGACAACCGCCGCTGGCTTTCCGTCGAGTTGCTTCTTCAAGTCCTTCACCTGAGTGGTGAGAGCAATGATCTTTGAATCAGCAGAGCTCACTTTCATCCAGCTCTCATCAGCAACCATGTTTGGATAGATCGCACAGAGATCATTAATGATCGAGGTCTTGTCCCAATTTTTACCCATCATCCAAGCGACCTTGGCTTGACGGACGCCGAAAGCAAAACCATCATTAGTGGTAGTCTCTGCGGCACGGAAGAGTTGCATGAGCAACATATCATCCTTGCAGTAATTGTCTCCTTTCTCTGCGTTGATTTCCTGCTGGATCCCTTCAAGTGCGGTACAAAGAGCCTGAGAGTTATTGCCCGCCGAGAGAAGAGTAATTTTCTCCATCTTCCACAGCAAATCATTGACGTCCACAATCACACTTGGCTTGACAATGTCAAAGATCATACGAAGAAGAGTGAAACCATCGTATGTCACTTCAGAAGACTCGGTACACTCATACGCAAAGTCTTTCTTGTGGACAAGAAGTGCTTTGTACGCCAACGCAGAGAAATGGTTCTTGATGGTATGCCAAATCAGACAAGACACGGTACGCAATTCCTGCTTGAAGCAAGCAACGAGACCGGAATTACCTGTGGCAGTGACATCCAGGTACCACATCTTCATGTCATCTGATGCGCGAACGGCGAGTGCCTGAGCCTCATCGCCCATGAACCAGGAGGTAAATGCCATGACCTGTTCAATGGTGATGTGCTTGTACTCTTCGAGCAGGTTCTTGGAATCTCCGAGATCCGCCAAGTACTTAGGTTGACCACCAGGGGTGGTACCGGACACTGCTGCAACTAAGCCCGTGCCGGAAGTTGGGATATTCATATAACACATACAATGGAATGTGACCGCCTTATTGGTGAAGAACTCAAAGATGGCCTTGCCATTGGAGATACTCATCTCAAGCTTGATGAAATCAGTAGTGACTTGCACCATTTCTCGCCAGAGATTATTCATCTCCCACTGCGAGATATCAAAGTAATTGCCGTACGGACCAACCGTAACGGTCTTGGGGGTCGGAACATTCTTGAAGAACAGTGGTGTTGCAAGGGAGCCCAAACCTGCATTGAGCAGAGGGCCACCCCCGGCCGTAGCAGCAGTAGCCCCTGCGACAACTGCTTGTCCTCCAACTCCAGCATCGCCCGCACTTTTGTCATCGGAAGTAGCCATGGTTAGCAAGCGGTCTGATAAACTGAGATATAGAAGCTAATTGGTGATGATGAAAGATAGTGAGATTAGCGTTAGGGAGTGTGGATTTACCACTTACTCCTTACTAAACTAAAGCTCGAACAATATGGAGTCCACACCATGTATGCTCATGTCCACGTGGAAGGCCACGTGGCACTGATGGTTTGCCATACAGCTTAGACTGATACCCATATCGTCACATGATGTCAATACCACTAGTTGCAAATAGGACAGAACTGCCAAGGAAGAAAATCTAAATTCTATCATGGTGACAAGCAATACATAAGCACGTATTGATCTCACTGTTCATGCAAATATTCTCTCTGTTTCTACCATAACTCTGGCAACTCAATGTAATTATTAAAGAAGAGGCTCACTATCTCCTCACATACATGCCCAGACTTGTCTTGTTTCTACCAAACAATGTGTTCAGCTCATTCTGCAATTTATATGCAGCAGTCAATAATGGTGGCTGGATTGAGGGCCGTATTCTGGTAATGCAGCATTATGTTCTGACCCAGGCATGCAGTAGTACTGATGATGAGGAGGAGGACACAAGGGGGAGAACAGCAAGTGACAATCACCTCATCAGTTTGAAAATTATCTTAGGTTTAGAATGAGAAGTGAGGTAATGGATAATGGATACTATGATGAGCCTACTGAGCTAATAAACTCTCAACAATTCACCATTCACCCACTTCCTACCTAGCACCTAGGCTAGTAGGCTAGGCTAGGTTGTTGATTCCTGCAGGAAGTTCCTGGTTCCTGGGGAATTCCTGCCTGGTTCCTGGGGAATTCCTGTTTTGGGGATGATTTTTATGGTTACAGGAACCATGGTTTCTGTTCCCCCTCATAGGATACTTTACAGGAGGATGGACTGCTACTAGGGCTACTTACTGCTGCTACAGTTTTGCATGATAGTTTCTGCAGGAACTTCCCTGGGGAATAGCACTGTGATTTTGGGTCACAGGAGTGGAGCACTTTCCTGCAGGAAATAACAACAACCTACTACTAGTAGCACTTCCCACTGAGGAAAGACTTGCTCATAATTTTTTACTCCCTCTGCTGCATGGTCAATTGTCATACTATTTCATCAGTTGTTCATCTTCTTCTCCTCCTGGTGATGCCCACTGCCCACCCAAGCTGCCCAGACAATGATGCAAGTCACAGATGATGAATGCTCCTCATTTGGTGGTCAACACACCCCACTCTTGGTATTGGGCAGTTAGCACCCATTCCTCCTGGTGGAATTGGAAGTTGGAAGTCAATGCCCAGTATTCTCAGTGGAATTGGGAGTCTTCCTCCTGCTCTCAACCTCAGCATGATGTCAACATCATCATTCTCAAGAACAAAAAATTAACCATCCTTCTTGTTGATCCTGCTCTTAGTGTTAGTAGTAACATCTAACATCATCACCACTCCTACTTCTGTACTACCTAGTACCTTCATGATTCATGATCCACCATGATCCTCTTATCCTTGGCATCACTGCTCCTCATTGTTCCTCATGATCTCATGCTGCTCCTTACTATCTTTGACATTCCTCAGTGTCACCGCCCAGTCATGCTCATCATGGCTGCTGCTTGTACTGCTCTTTGGTAGAATTAGAATTGGTGGGTTAGTACATGGAGTGTACAAGCATGGATCCTCATCCTCCTCATCATCACTATGATGACCACACCCTGATGATGATCACAGTTCACACCTGCTGCTAATGCTCCAGTGCTCATCCTCCTCATCATAAGCATTGTAACAGCAGCAATAGTAGGAAGAGTGCAGTGATGCTACTGATTATGAGAATGTGTTGTTACTTTGTCTCATGGTGGTACTGATGATCATGTGTGGGTGTGAAGCACTGAGTAGTAATAGTAGGATGAAGATGAAGATGATAATGAATGTCATGGGATCATGATGAGGAGGAGGAAGATGAGGACTGGTGCTGCTTCTTGCACCAACATCATCCATCAGCAATCAGCCTTCTCCTGCTTTCAACATCTTTCTGCTCGACTCTCACTTCTTAGGCTTGTTGCACTAGTAGTTGCGGCTGCTTGCATCATCACTCTGCTTGCATTTGCATCTTCACTCCTCCTCCATATTGTTGCCTGTGTTCTGTGCTCATCTTGCACCAACACCACATTCATCAGCTCCTCAAATCACTCTTCATCTCCAATCTTCACCACAGCTTGCATCATCATTACTCATCATCTTGAGTCTTGATTCTTGTATAGTATGAACATGATCCCATGATGTCTGCTTGCTTCTTGTATTCATCTTGTACTACTAGTAGTACTGCTAGTTCTTCTTCATCTTCGTTGTCTCCTTGTTGGTTTTTGTTTGTGTCATCATGATCACCAAAACTCCTTCTCCTGCTCAGTGCTCAGGAGTCTCAGTCTGCACCCTCATCATCATCAATCTTACCCACCCCCTCCACTGCTCCTTTTTTCCTGCTGATCATTGAGCATGAGGAGCATGAGGAGCATGAGGAGCATGAGGAGCATGTTGAGGAGCGAACACATGCTGAAAAGCATGCGGAGCATGATGAGCAAATGCATGCTGAAGAGCATGAGGAGGAATGAGGAGCATGAGAAAGAGCATGAGGGGGAGCACAAGGGAGAGACAAGAGGAGAGGAGCATGAGGAGCATATGAGGAGTATATGAGGAGCATATGAGGAGCACAAGGATGAAGAGCATGAGGAAGAGTTTGAGAAAGTAACAATTGGTTTCTTCTGGTATATTATAACTGCTAGTTGCAACTAATTGGTTCTCAGAAACAAAAAAATTAGAGAAACAATTTGCTTCTAACCAAACTTTAGATAAGTTTGTGAAGTTATGTGTTACCATTGAGAAAAAGCAAATTGGCCATAGATAGCGGAAGAGAGGTCTTGAGAGAGAGGGCAAGCATTAAGGTGATGGGTGATGTAGTATGCTGTATGCTGTATGCTCTATGCTGAGGAACAAGCTGATAGGGATGATGCTGCTGAGTGGAGGACTGAGGATGAGGATGAGTGAGGAGCTGCTACTACTATCGTAGGTAGTGAGGAGGAGCAGCATGAGTATGCTGAGCTGGAGCTGGAGCTGTACAGTGGTGGTCATGCCAATGGCGGTGATGGTGTTGTTCTTGGGCATTAATACTGCTAGTAGTAATGAAGGATGAGTATGAGTATGAGCAGCTGCAGCAGCAGGGGAGCTGCTGCAGCAGGATCTAGGTGGGTCCTCAGTGGAATTGTTGGAGCATCTTCCTCCTCCTCATAACTGCTGTGATCTGTGATGATTGCACCCTGATGATGGTTACACCTCCTCATGCTCCTGTGCTCACCCATCTCACCATGACCATAAGCATTGCAATCAGAAGCAAAAGGAAGAGTGCAGTGCAGCGATGCTGCTGTTTAGTACAAGAATACTGTTTGTTGTCCTGGTGGTACTGATGATCATATCAGTGAGGGTGTGAGGTGTGAAGCTTAGGAAGAACAAGAACAAGAAGATCATGATAGTCATGGGATAGTAGTAGGAGTGAGGAGGAGGAGGAGGGCAAGCATTGATAACAAGGAAATGGACTGTTATGGTTGATGTACTACTCATATGCTGAGGATGCTGAAAGGGTTGATGCCAAGGATGAGGGATGAGTGATGAGTGATGAATGAGGAGCAGGAGCTGGAGCAACTATACAGTGGTCTTGCTACTAATGGTGGTGATCATGGTTTTTTTGGGCACTACCAATGCTTTTTAGGATCATGGATGTGCTGCTCCACAGTGGAATTGAGCCATTGAGACCCATTCTCAGTGGAATTTGATACTAGTCAATGGTCATGCCCAGCATTCTAAGTGGAATTGGATGCCTTCCTCTATCTCACGAAAGAAGCAAGAGTCCTTGCTCCTGCTGTTAGCATCCATTATCACTACTCCTACTCCTGTATATTCATGATCATTGTCCTCAGCATCATTGGTCTTCCTCATCTTGTCATGCTCCTGCTGCTCCCTACTTATATTCCCTATTCCCCACCATGATTCCTCACCAGCATCACCATCATCACCATCACCATCACCATCACCATCACCATCACCATCATCATCATCATCATCATC
>JALLBK010000585.1:0-18483 GCA_036940085.1 Discostella pseudostelligera | reverse complement strand
ATGTCTGACACTGTGCGCTTGTTGTTACTTGTTGCATGAGTAGATGAGATGTTGCATGAAGAGTCGTCGCCAGAGGAGCTACAATCACCGTCGTTTCCTTCATCGAGCATGTACTCCAGTGCAAAGTCATTACGGTCAAACGAGGCTGACTGATTGCCACCGGTTGGGTGCGCGATGCAATTCTCGCTGGCATCAGCTCGTTGCTTTGTAGGAGTTACTACCGGCGCGATCTGCTTCAACGGCGATTGGAATGATCGTCTTTCCATATTCAGAACGGACACAGAAACATTATCATGCCTAGCATGCTTATTTCTCTCTTCATTCATAGTGACTGCGGAGTATGAGGATACATTGGTAGCGTTGCTCGGGACTTCAATGTGAACTGTACTTCTAGTCCCAGTTTGAATCTTCAACAAATCCTCCGTTGTGACGGATGAGGCGCTAACGTCCTTCACTGGAGACGAGAGGCATGAGACCATTGGCGAGACGAAGAATATCAAGAGGGCAGACACCCGAGTCCAAACTCGAACTACCAGCTGGACTTCTATCCCAGAACCCTCAACGGACTGGTCACCTCCGGAGAGCCGCATCATGAAAGCGATCTCAACAAACAGGCTCAGAGTAAAAAGTAAATATATGTAGCGCCGACCACTTCGAAGTAATGTCGGTGTTGTAATCATCCAAGTAATGAACATCGAGAGGACGAAATTCACGATGACTTTAAGTGCAGCGAATCCATCTTCGGCAGTTTGGACAATGAACTCAATGCTTGACAGTGGTTTCAACTGTTCATTCGCTCTCGCGAGTAACTGCATTTCCGAGAGCAAGAGTAGTCATGAGAGAATATTGCGCAAGATACTTTCAATGGTCAACGAGAACCTCACTCACCTCCTGCATGCGTTCAATTACATGATCCTGTTCTTTGATCTTATCCGCCTGCTCGGCGAACTGGGCAATCAAGGCTGCAGTCTCAAATTGCACCTTTCCGAGTACCATCGAAGTTGCGTGATCATGTGCTTTCTGTTGTTCCGCAATCACAAACGTCACTTCATCTTGTACCCTCTCAAGTACCATTGTAGTCTGGTTGGTGATTTGTTCCATTGATATAGCCGCCGCATGCTCATGGGCTTTCTGTTGTTCCGAAATAACTGAAGTCACTTCTACTTGTACCCTCTCAAGTACCATCGTAGTCTGGCTAGTGATTTGTTCCATCGTCACAGCCGCTGCTTGCTCATTTGCTTTGTGCTGCTCGGCCAGCAATAGTGCATCAGCCTGTAATTGCTCAAAAATAGTGGAAGACTGGGCGGTCATCTCCTTGTGCTGCTCGGCCATCAACACTGCCTCAGCCTGCAATTGCTCAAAAACTATGGAAGTTTGGGTGGTAATCTCCTCAATCATTGTCGATTGCTCATTCAATTTCTCCGCAACTGTCGTAACCTCCTCCAGAACATTCTGCATTTGCTGCGATACTGCCGCGGATGCACCTACTAACATGTGAGTGATAACTTCTTTTTGGTGCATCATTCGTTCTTCGGTGAGGCTGGCACAAACTTCGCGAGTGTGGAGGAACATGGTATTGTACAGTTGGAATGCATACTCTGACATGAGAGGAAAACAGGAAGATGCATGATACGGGCTTGTATTCCCCAACCCCACTGCACAGCCTTGGACTTCCATCGGAGTGGCGGTGGTTGGATGGGATGCTACTACTAGACTAGAATCGTAAAGCTGTCGATTCGCCTTCATCAACTGACAATGTGTTAGCTCTAAAGCAAAGATTTCTTGCTGGTCGGTGGTCATGGAGGCAAAGAAGGAGCTACCCAATGAATCATGATGGTATTGTTGGTGATTCTGTGCATCATCCCTCATGTTGTCAGCTCCGCCTCCGCCACTCGTTGCCGATCGATGGATTGTATAGATGGAATTCATCCAACATTCTGGTGACGAAGAGGTGAAGGCACTTTTCGCCGATACTTGATTTTTCAGAATATCACTGAAGATCTGCGTAGTCGCAGCATCAGCAACTGCGTATGCACTGCCCGGAGCATAATTAGTTGGCAGAGGCGTCGCGTAGGCAACGTCAACCGCCGCCGCCAACGCCATCCAAGGGAGGAGAATGATAAATCGAAGGTAGCCAACCATTGCTCAGAAAATAATATTGCCAAATAATCCTCATCGGTGTAACATCGACTGCATAAAATTGATATCGGTGCGCCTTGCCAAGTGGTTGGCCAAGGGCGGGCCGCCGATGAGGTTGACTGCCGACGAGAGCATTCATGGTCATGTTTGACTGTGTGTGGGTCGGCATCGCTCGTCGCCTTGTTGTCTTGTTGCACCTTCACCTTCACCTTTGTTGTTGTTGTGTTGAGTTCACCCAATAGAAATTCTACAAAGGAGTTCAATAAACGTTATGGCGGGAAGCTCGAACAATTATTGGCGGGGAAGTCTAAGCAAAGTTGTGGCGATAGTGTGGTGGTTCAGCCAAAATCAAAACCAAATCCACCGACTGCTTCAACGATGGCGACGTCCCGTAGTAGGGCAACGCAGCACGGTAATGCCACTCTTCTACTTCTACTAGTTGTCTCCATTGTGGCTTTCATTGAAAATGGCAGCGTGGCAGCAGCAGCTGCTGCTGCTGCTGCGGCGGCGGGTGGGTCGAGCCAGAATCATCATCGTCAACATGATATGACGGCGGCCGTAGGCGTTGGCAATACCATCCTCACCCGTGGTGGCGGCGGCGGCGCATCTTCCACGTTGCCGGCAAGACAAATGACAAACTCGACATCAAAGTCATCATCACTGGCCACGTCCACCAGCAGTCATTCCCTTCACAATGATCTCAAGGCACAAACATTAAATACTCTCCTTCAAACATCTTTTCTCATTACTGCATCGGTGTCCATGGTCATGTTTTCTCCACTACCCTCCATTACACGTCATCTTGCGAAAAATATCAACAACAACAACTTGATGGAATCATCATCCAACATAGAACATTATCCAGAAGCACGAGCCATTCAAATATTGTCCATCCTCTCCTCCACCTCAGCCTCCATTGAATTACTCCTCTCCCCATTTGTTGGATCACTAATCGACTCACCGACTTTAGGACGCAAACGTTCTTCAGTGATATTGCATGCCTGCATTGCATGCGCTAATTTATGTGTGGTATTACATCCAGGCGTAGTGAGCATATGTTTATCACGAATGGTCAATGTAGTGGCGGGTGGATTTTTGGTGATTGTGACGAATACGGTTATTGCTGATGTGTTTGCACCATCAATATCGACATCGAGGAGCAGCAGCGGAAGTAGTAGTACCAGTGAACAAATGGGTTCCGTCCTTGGGAAACAAGCAGCGTTTGCATCGTTTGGGTTCCTCCTTGGATCAGTGGTGGGTGGACGTTTGACAGAATACGGGGAACGCGTCGCCTACGGAACGGCATGCTTGCTATCGGTATTGGCCACTGCCAATGTATTATTCCGAATGGAGGAGAGTTTGACATTTGGAAAGTCTCGTAAAAACGAGGAGAACGAAGAGGTGGACGTCATTCTTCCCTCGTTAAACGATGGATATTGGGAGAAACCACTGTCAAGCGTACGACTGTTTTATCAGTACGGATCACACATGCGCACTCTGGCATTGCTATTGTTACTCCAATCTGCACCGATGTTTATGGGAGATGTGTTTCAAATGTTTGCCAAAGAGGAGTGGAGTTTGCATCCGAAGGACTTTTCGAATTTGGTCGGTAAGTGCTATGTTGATGCAATACGATACATATTTTTACTATGTGGCATTCATTGCAAACGAAACTCAATTTCAACCATCAATGTCGCCATCGCCATCCCGGACACAAACTCAAATAGCACTTTTCGGAATTCTCTCCATCGTCGCCAACATCTCCGTACCATTCATCATACAATCACTCGGTGTTCGGACCCTATCTCTACTTGCCATAGCCTCCTCCCTCATCTTCCCACTCACCACCATCGTCACCAATTCCTACCGTCATGTACTTGCATCGGCATGTCTTGGTATGTTAGCCGGGGTACAAAAACTTGGTACCAGTGCTGCCATGACATCGTTAGCATCCGAACTGGGTGTACCACAGGGACGATTGCAGGGAGAGAAGGCATCTATGTTGGCGTTACTGAAAATTGGTTGTCCCATTGTGTATGGCATGTTGTATTTGAAGGGGAGTGCTTGGAAGAGTAGTGCTATGGAGGCGGCAGCAGCAGGTGGTGGTGGGGATAGAGTTGCTGTTTGGTTAGATGTGATCATGAGCAAGATCGGAAGGAAGTTGCCGTTTGTTTTGAATGTCATATTGGGCATTTGCGCATTTGGGGTTTCTTGGCAGAATTTGTAAGGGATCATCAGTGCATGTTTTCAACCCATCGATCACGATCACCACTCAAGGATACGACAAAATCAACGACGCTTGATGCCTAAAAAACGCAAAGCAGCGTAATGAGAAGAATCCATCCATTCATTAAACACAATAGCTCGCGAAGAACTAAAGTAAATTATACCGCGATAACAATCGATGAGTGTGTGACATCATGATGTATCAGGGGATTGCATTCGCTCCACATACTTACTTCATACTCCTAATAGATTCAGTTGCCGATAGATGCGATGTCGCGAGCGCTACGGCGTTACTCACCCTGCCAGGTGGAAGACCCAAGAGGGTGATGCACCTGCCACGTGGATGAACAAGTGATGCCACGTGGAAGTACAGGTAACGCACCGTGCCACGTGGAAGTGGAGTGGGTGGACCGACGACGACGACGCGCCATACGACGGACCATCGACGACGGCGGCGGCCTGCGACTGCCATTGCCATTGCCTACATACTCACATCATCACCACAACCACTGCAGACCACTGCTAATGCTATCACCACTGCCATCTAATTCCATTCTCTCTTCAACTTCATCATGGCCGATAATTATACAGCATTGTCGGGAGGAGCGAAGATGCCGTCCAAGACGGCGGCGATGCCATTGACACCTTCTCATCGTATATACCGACTGGCTTGCCGCCCTGCATTGTTCAATTGTTGAAAGACAAGGCTGCTGCTTCGACAAAGGCAATTGCGACTGGCACTAGTGGCAGCATAGTAGTAGATGCAACTGATGTTGCTGGAGTAGGAGCATCGATTCAAAATAATGAAGTCATCGAGTTATTAGATTCAGATGACGATGACGCTACCAATGACAATGACAATCGACCAGCGGTACCAATACCAAAATTAGCAGCAGCTTTATCTTCTGATACAGAAGCAAACGCAGCGAAAGAAAATAATGGAAGAGATAGTGAGACTTTAGGTTCTAGGTGTGGTGAATATGTCATCAAAACTATCGATACAGCAGCAGCAGCATCCTCTTCGTCATCGTCGTCGTCGGATGCCAACAATGTCGACAGCAATGACAAAAACAACCTCTTCCTCTGCTCCAGTAGTCACACATCTCCCTCAGTCGAATCAGCACTTTTATCCTCTGTGTCTTCCCCGACTGTACCCGATGAGGCTGCCAAAGTGATCTATCCACTGGTACAGCAAGACAAGTTATCGCCTTTGCAAGCTGAGGGGGTATTGTTGGCAATACATAGATTTCAACGAGTCTTTCGTTCTGGTAGTGGTGGTGCAGGGAATGGTGCAGGTAGTGGAGGAAAGATGAGGGCTGGTGAGTGATAAAGAATTGTTTCTTGCATTGCCACCCCTGTTCGTTTCACAATTGTCCATTATCTCATTGATCATTCTCCATTCTTTATTTCATTTCATTCTCTCTTGTGCTTTCTTTTTCTCTGCAGGATTCTTCATCGGAGACGGTGCCGGAATAGGCAAGGGACGTCAAATCTCCGCCATCCTCCTTGATGCATTATCACGAAATCAAGGCGGTGGACGACATCTATGGATGTCAGTAAGTCGAGAATTAATCCAAGATGCACGTCGTGACCTGACCGATGTGGGATGTCATGTCACTGTTCATGATGGTGCTGAGATGTTAGATCAGACTGTGGTGGGTGGCAAGAAGGGTAAAGGATTGGGTGCTGGTGGATCATTAAATAAGGGTGTTTTGTTTGTGACGTATTCGTTGTTGGTGAGTGGGAAACGGATGGAAGATATCATCGGTTGGTTGTCTGGTAGCGGCGGTGCTACTACAAATGGTGGTGACGAGCAACAATCCTACTCGGGTGTAATAGTTTTTGACGAGGCGCATAAGTCGAAGAATTTAGAAAGCGATACACGCACAGCAAAGTTAGTCCTTGAAATGCAGGAACGGCTGCCGAATGCTCGCGTCTTGTATTGCTCGGCCACGGGTGTGAGCGATATTAAACACATGATCTATGCCACCCGGCTTGGACTGTGGGGATGTGCCAATCCACTGTACCCTACATTTGAATCTTTCCAGGGAACATTGGCGAAGCGAGGTGTGGGAGCGATGGAGATGCTTGCGTTGGAGATGAAACGGAAGGGTATCTTCTTGGCTCGGACGCTGAGCTGGGATGGTGCCGAATTTCATACGATGGAGGTCAAATTGGATTCCGCTACGATTGCAACTTATGATGGAGCAGGTAAGGAGATGTTTTGTTTCATTCCTGTTGTCTCTTGCAATCTTGATTCTTACCTGCATTTTGGCTCACCATCTTTGTTCGGACTTGCAGTGCAGTGGTGGGTCACCATAAAGGAGCAGGTTAAGGCGGCGTTTGAATTCATGAACATTTCTGCACCCGCATTAATATGGAGGTGAGCCCTTTTTATCCCAACGGAACTTGTTTTGCACCTGCATATCAATCTCATGGGATTTTTATCAGAACGTATTGGAGCGCCCACCAACGTTTCTTTCGGGAATTGTGCATCTGTGCAAAAATTGATGAGGTCGTTTTGCAGGCAAAGCAATATCTCGAAAATGGCGATCATTCCATTGTAATCGGATTGCAAAGCACTGGAGAGGCTGGGATGGAAGCTGCGTTGGAAGAACTTGCTGCGTCAGTCGCGAAGGACGCAGAGAGAAATAATGGTGGAAAGATCGACTTTGAGGACATGACCTTTTCCGGATTGGTGTCCACGTGTGCAAGCGTCATGATGAATTTCGTTCGCAATCATTTCCCAATAGCATTGCCTCCACCAGATATACCAAAAGTACCCGCCGTTCCACCCAATGGCTTTCCAACGGAGGCTGAGTTGTTCGAACATGCGCGTCTCTCGAACTTAGCGGAACGACTACGGAATGAACCTCCACCGGAGCCCATTCCAGAGTTGGTGAAACGTCGTAGTGCCTTGCTGGACTCAATTCGATTGCTCGACCTGCCACCAAATCCACTGGATGATCTAATAGATAAACTTGGCGGGGAGGACAATGTGGCTGAAATGACGGGCAGGAATGGTCGTATTCTCCGCAACAAATTCGGCAAGTACAAGTACGTGAAACGATATGGTTCGAAACAGAAAGTGTATGGGCTATCCTTGCAAGTGAATGCGGATGATGAAAATGATCGATTAAATATTATCGAGAAGAAAAAGTTCATGCAAGGCAAGAAGAACGTCGCAATAATCTCGGATGCCGCCAGCACTGGAATAAGTCTGCATGCTGATAAACGATGCAACTCTAGTCACAAGAGGCGGGTTCATTTTACAATTGAGGTGAGTGGTCCACAAATTTGACTTCATCATTGATTTCTTTCATCATTTGCACATCTTAACTTCTGTGATCATCAGCTTCCGTGGGCTGCTGATAAAGCAATTCAACAGTTAGGGAGATCGCATCGATCTGGTCAGGTGACTGCACCAATTTATAAGATGGTCGTGACGGAACTCGGTGGAGAGTGGCGATTTGCATCGGCTGTCAGTAAACGGATGGCTCATCTGGGGGCTTTGACCAAGGGCGATCGACGCGCCGCGACTGGTACCGACCTTCATAAATTTGATATCGACAGCATTTTTGGGCGTCGGGCTTTGTCAATAACGTTCTCAGCTTTGGGCGAAAAGCCCATAAAGAACCCCTGCCGCAACTCAACCGACATACTGGACAAGTTTGTCGCGACAGTAGATGATGCAGCTGTTCAGTGTGCACAGAGCGATAACGAGGAAAAAAGAGTATTTGCTCTGACTGAGGCTTCCAAAGCTGTGATTCAGCTAGAATTGGGCGACGTTTCAAATGTGGTGAGTTTTCGGGATAGAGAGTATGCAAGTACATACTTTGATCCTGCTTCTTCTTTGTCGTCTAACTACCTATTCATCATTCAGAAATCATTCCTGAACCGACTTGCTGGTCTTGATGTTGCTCGTCAAAACTTGGTTTTTTCACTTTTCATGGCGACGCTGGATGATGTAATCGCGGATGCGAAGGCCACGGGTGAATTTGAAGGCAGCGTGGAGGAAATCCGTGCCTCGCGCGTAACACTTAAGGGGGTTCCTGAAGTAATTGCGATTGATACATCCTGTAGTGCCGTGACTACGTTCACCAGACTCGTCGTTGACAGAGGTATCAGCTTCGACAAAATCGTACAGACTATCGTTGATGACGATGAGAGCGGACGATTAAACAAATCCAAAACAACCAGCATGGGTGCCATTTCTGACAAGGACGAAAAACAATGCAAGGCTGGATTTTATATCTCTAGGAGAGTGATTGCCGGACGTCATCTCATCATGTTTGCACAAAGAAAGGTCGCGAAGGATGATGCTGGCGATGCGGACTTCATTGACCCATTGAATCTCATGATTATTTCTCGTCCTAATACGGGGAAAAATCCTTGCGAAATGTCATCACATGAGCTAAGAAACAAATACAAACTGCTGCTCTCATCCGACGATATTCTCAACTCCATCAATTTAATTGCTGACGGCAAAGAAACGAGTGAGGAGGATAATCTCGAAGAGAAGAACGAGAATGATATTAATATTATTGGCACCCAAAATGTCAAGGATGTTGTTAGTATCATTCGGCGCAAGTGGGGCAATATTGGAGACCTGTGGGACGACGCTTATGCCAACTCCAACTTTGATTATCACAATGATGGTCTCGCACCACGGATTTCCGAGATAGGACTTGTCACCGGTGCCGTGCTGCATGTCCTACCTTCTCTCGAGAAGGCTGTCCAGTATGCTCCGCTAAATCAACGATCTCTCCGTGTCATCAGGGCAGAGCTGACAGGCTCGGGACAAAGGATTGTTGGTATCAAGTTTCCTGTGACTGATGACGCCATTACACGGCTTATGCTAGGGATGCAGGAGGTTGCAACTGTCCGAAAGGACTCGTTGGACTCTCCTTCATATGTAGACGAAGTCTATCCCCCTGTCAGTGAGCGGGCTTCAGCATGGGCGATGACAGAACGTAAGACGATGAAGAGCTTCTTTGGGGTTGCAGCATCAAAGTCAGCTAGGAACTCAAATGTTTTAGGTGTCGACGATAGCTTAAAGAAACGAAATGCTTCAATTGGTTCTATTCCTTTGCAGAGTCAAGATGGAAAGAAGCAGAAGTCGACCACAGTTGATGTTGCGGCAAAGAAGACATCCAAAATCTCATCGTTCTTTCTCAAATAAACCGTACCATTTGCATCATGATGCAACCCAATTAACTCAATGGCACCAGCGGTACAGTTTTGTCTATCATGCATGATATCCATCAAAACGAATTTTCAATACTAGCTTCGATCCGTCTTGCAATGACAGGAGCGCCCCATTTCTGATAACATTCAACGGATCGTTTAAAGTGTGAAAGAGATCTCTGTCGATCTTCTTGTCCCACATAGAATATCCCAGCAATTTCATTGGCAATCGCTTCTTCGTTGATAAACTTGTGATCGTTTGCAGCTTTGATCGATTTTTCATAGCAGATGGCAGCCTGATATGTCTCGTTCATAACTCTGTGAAGCTCAGCATTCAATAGAAGTAACTTATTCTTGAAGTTCCAGTCTGAATGGCGTGACCACTCCCTCATTTTTGAGACAGCATTTTTGCCACGTTCCAAATGACGGCTCTCACCAGTTTGGCCCATGAAGTATAAATTGATAAGCCCATCATAAAATACATTTTGGACAAATATCAACTTCATTTGCGATTTGTTGGCATCGAAGAGCTCAAAATACATGTCAGTAAATGCCAGAGCGGATTCCAAGTTTCTAACCATGAACATCGTGATTGTCAGGGGTGTAAGAACAGCGTGAAAGAAGAGAAGTTGATTGTTTTCCTTTGTCATCTCCAGCAACTCAAAATCCAAATGAAGGTCGAATGATGGACCCTGTTGCTCATTTTTGACCTCGTCGTCCTGAAGTTTGTAGAGGATGTTGTGCACCGACTGCAAATAAGCTTGAATAGAGGAAACTTGATCACCAAAGCGATTCCTGAACGAGCGCGCAAAAGATCCAACTTCCGCAGTAAGAACGCTTATCTGTTTTCCGACGAAGAAGCTTCTAGCGGTGTAAACAACTACATTCAAAATGGCAAACTCCAAATTTCCGTAAGCGAAGGAGGCACGGATTCCTTGAAAAAGGAACTCTAAAGATGCCTGTGTGGGCTCCTTCCACATGAACACTGTTCCATACAATGCTAGATTTGTTGCTGGTATGTGACTTTGCTTCCCACTCATATTCATTAGAGCTACAGCTTTTCGGCCCCAAGAGTGACCGCCGTCAATATCTCCTGCGCTTGTCACGAGTGAGGAGGCGAAAGCAGCAGCGCCAAAAATACTATCTTCGCAGAATCCATCATTCATGGTAATTTCTACCATTCGGCAACTAATTAAGGCTCCTAAGAACGATTTGCTCTGAGTGTAAAATAGAATGAGAGATGTCATAACCTTCATCGCATTCATTTTCTTGCGGTCGTTCAAGAATTTCACCAATGAACAGTCAAGTTCACCGGACGAGAGTTTCATGAGTGCCTCACATACTTGAGTGTAATCGGTGTTTGATAGATCAAATGACTGGCCAAGCTGCTCTAAGACAAGCAAACTCTCTTCAATAGCTCGTGGTAAGTTTGTCAGTGACAGTAACTTAATCCAAATATGATGCGTGTTGAATTTATCGGAGAAATCTCGTGCGTGTTCAAAGACAGTATCGATTCTCTTCATCAACTGGCATTGATGATTGCAATTATTGTAATGTGAAAACTGGGACATCACAGAGATTTCATACAGTCGAAGGCTTAAATCATACTGTGTCTCCCAACAAGTTTTGCTGAGGAATGCAATGCCATTCTCGGCATAGTTCATGGCCCCATCAAAATCAGGCACGGTAATGACCTTCAATGCAGCGAGTAAGTTCAATTTCGCGAACATTGCACGTTCTATTTGACAATGGATGACTTCGCTTCCTACCCTGTGGATCAAGTCGACAACCACAAACAATACTGAGTCGAGAGAAGCTGTTCCGGTTGCTTCCTCAACAAGCGCAGAAATAAGCTTGCGTAGCAGTGGAACACGATCATCCTCAGATATAGAATCTACGGTGGCTTTCAGAATTAAATCGTGAGCAAAACTAAAAAGGTTTCCCGCCCTCTCAACTAGACCCTCGTTAAGTGCGACATGAATTGCAGCATTTATGTCAACACTATTCTCTCCATCGTAATTTTTTACAAGGCTGAGTAAACGCTGGTCAACTTGTCTTCCGAAGCAGCCCACAATTTGCACTCCTAGAAGAATATCCTGCGGTAGTCTTCGGAGCTTGAATGCAAATAACTCAGCAACACTCTCCGTAATAGGAAAAATGTCGACGGAGTCAGCGTCCCAATCCCACCCCCTAGTAAAACTAAAATTCAATATTTTTTCAGCTTCCAATACTCGAATAAACTCAATGACATATAAGGGCAGACCATCTGTCTTTTGGAGCACAAGCTTTGATAGTGATCGTAATCTTCGCACAGGCACGCATAGAGCGTCAGATAGAATTTCGTTCAATGACTCAAATTTCAACCCCGAAAGCGAGATGTTCGTAACCTCAATCAAGTTGTCGATTCGAAATTTTCGAAGGATCTGTGCTAGTTGTGCACTCTCATGAGCTGCAATGATGCGATGTGTTCCTAAAAAGACAATTCGATTGCTGTCTTCATCTGTCTCAATGGGTACACTCTCATTCCAATCGTTGGGACTGATGAGCGATAATTCAGACGCTCCCTCGATAATCAAGGTCAGCACCGATAAAGAGAGTGGGTCCGCCCATTGCAAGTCATCAATAAGAAATAAAATAGGACTATCCTTCGACGATATCGCCTGGAGCAATGTGCCAAAAAGTTCAGCCATCATAGTTCCATTTTTGTCCGGCGTAACCAAGGGTATCGCGACATCCATTGCAAGACTGAACGAAGGGATGTGCATAGCCAGTATTCCAAGACCCTCTGAACTGATCAAGCTTTTGATTCGATTGCGTACTTTTTGAGATGATCCAGGACAGGTGCAGCCAGTGAACGCGAGAAGGGTTGAGCGACCACTGCTTGCATTTACTCCATGTTTGGAACAACAAGCGTAGCATTTGAAATATTCATCGAATGCATGAGCGAAAACAGAGAGAGGTTCCCGTTGACCTCTTCGATCAAATTTGCATTGCAAAAAACACCATCCTCGCTTCTTCAGACAAGTGCCCGCAAATTTCGCTAGTTGGCTCTTTCCTGCGCCCGGATCCCCAGATATCATTATGACTTCAGTCTTCCTCCTCATCCATTTATTGTGTTCACTAAGTATTTCATTGTCCTCAAACTTCTCTACTCGATTAGCGATATCAAATAAAACTTCCAGATCAGCATCCTTTCCATAAAGTTTGTCCCGAAAGGTAATTTTCCCCATGTTGGATGATGAGCCATGTAAAAAGTCGTCTGAATTATCGATCATCTGCTTGAGATCAGTACATATATCGTTGAAAGACATGAAATTGTCGGAACAGAGAAGGCTTCTACGTTCTTCACCTATCAAATCATAAATGAATCGCCTAAGGGGAGAGGGGATACCAGCATCACACATTGCCGATAATAATCGGCCGCACTTTTCATCTTCCGTCATGCGGAATTTTTTAAGTAAGATATCCATAATCTCACTCTCCTCATCAGTACCACAGGCCTCGTCGCCATGAAGTTTGAGGGCAACATCCATTTTCGCACCAGATTCTGTCGTGGAATTACTTAAGCAATAATCAGGCAACTCTGGTCCATCTCCCATCATGCACAGTGAAAATGCAATCCTTGCAAAAGCATACATGGCGGCTTCCATTCTTTGTTGTTTATCCTCTTTGCTTTCATGGGAGCATTGACGATCCGCACCGCATCTGATAAAGTAGGCTGATAAATATAGTTCACAATCATCAGGGCTCGTCAGAGTAGTCGGACCACACACCATGACGTTGTCAATAATAATGCAGTCTGGATGGACAAATGGCATATCATTGTCACCAGCAACGCCACCACTACTGAGCATGATATCACCATCGCCACTGCCGCTGCATCCACCAACTACTTTGTCAGCGAGAGAATGCAGTATCTGCACACACTGCTCTAGATAGATCTTTTGCTTGCTCAAATCCATCGGCTTAGCCCCTTCTTGACCTGCTGTGCCGGAAAAATTGTTTCGATTGATAGATATCCATGTTTGCAATTTGCATTCGAATGGATGTCCCCTTGCATTACCATCGCATAAACAAACTTCATCAGTCGATGCTTGCTGTTGAAGGGGAGAAGTAACCCTTGCAGGTAACGGTTTCAATTGCAGGGTAGCAGGAGCAGGAGCAGCAGTAGTAGGGGCAGGCTTCGTCTTGGATTGACCTGCCTTCATAAATTTCTTGGTAGGGATGCGACGACGTATCCACATCTGTTTCGCGCGATCTAGACTCTCTTCCTCTGAAAACCCAGCTGCTAACATTGCTTGGGGCACTGTTTGCGTCGGATCCTTCATCATCCGGGCCACAGCTAGGTTGGTGCGCGGGTCGGGATGGCTCCCAGGTAGAGACGTCGTGAATACATGAGTAGCTTTTGAAGAATCGCCAACCTCCCAATCAGTGACAACCTGATCTGAACGCTTCCCAAGTATTTTGTCATCCCGAAAGGTAAGCAAACGCACATCAAAAGTTTCACCAAACAAAAATCTATCTGGGTGTTCAATCATCTGATTTAGATGAGAATGTACTTCCTCGAAATGATGAAACGAACCATTCACCAAGTCGGAGATAAATTGTATCATGGGATGGGGGAGACCCGCCTCAAACATTGTTGATATATATTGGACGTAGCTTTCTTCAGAGTTCTCTTTACGTATGTTCTCAGTCAACACTAATTTTTCATCAGTACTATCTGCGGTGATATTACTCAATGAATGATCCGGCAACTCAGGTTCATCTCCCATCGTGCATAGTGCAAATGCAATCCGTGCAAAGGCATACATGGCTTCATTCTCATTGCTTTTACAGAGGCATTGACGATCCACACTGCATCTGATAAAGTAGGCTGATAAATAATGCTCACGATCATCAGGGCTCGTCAGTGTAGTAGTCGGTTCACACACGATGACGTTGTCACGAGTGATGAAGTCTGGATGAATAAATGGCATGTCTCCAACACCACAACCGCCGCTACCACTGCATCCACAAACTATTTTGGCACAAAGAGAATGCAATATCTGCACACACTGCTCGATATAGATCTTTCGCATATCCATCCGCTTGGCACCTCCGCCGGAAAATGTTTTTCGATTGATGGATAACCATACCTGCAATTTGCATTCAAATAGCTGTTCCCCTGCATTACTATCACCCATCAACTCTCCATCATTTGTTGCTTGCTGTTGAAGGGAGGAAGCCACCATTGCAGCTGTAGGTTGAAATTGCAAGGCAGCAGCAGCGTTAGGGCGCAACTGTGATTCAGCTGTATATGCTTGCACTGCAGTTGCTGTCGGGGTAGGCTTCGACTTTGATTTGACTTCTTCGATCCTAAGTTTCTTGCTAGGGATGCGACGACGGATCCACATCTGTTTCGCTCTATCTACACTCTCCTCCCTTGAAAATCCGGCCGCTTCCATTGCTCGGGGCACTGATAGCGTTGGATTCTTCAGGATGAGGTCGACGGCTTGGTTGGTGCGCGGGTCGGGATGGCTACCAGTACCATGTCGATGCATGATGTTGTGTATGGACTTATCGACGATTTTTGGTGCATTCATCATTTGTAGATGTAGACATGTTGAAATAATATTTACTGACACTGATTATTTATTCCCCCTCTCCCTCTTCTCGATGTCGCTACTATCAACGGTCAAAGTCAACATAGGGGGTGCCAATCCCATTCGTTGCCATGTGCCATGGTCATGGTGCGTGGTCTCTTTGCTCTGTGTGTTCGATTTGAATGAGTGGCCCGCCGGAGCCCGCCCGCCGGCCGGGCCGCTTCCAAGATTTGGCGGGAAAATGAGCTCAAGGCGCCAAATTAAAAAGGCGGGAAAGCGAAAGCAGCGTCTTCCCGCCTTTTCGAAACGGGGTGCCCTGCCTACGATATCTATCGTACGATACCTCTATCGCTATCGGAGTACTACACCTACACAGATACCACGTGCCTACTAAATTACTACTTGGTCATTGAATGGATTATTGATGCCGACAATGACAATGGAGGACAATAACAAAACCGTCGATGAATTAATCAATTACATTCATCAAGAATCATCAAGGCCATTACCATTACCTTCAAATAATGCGGCTGTGTCTGCCCATCGGGAAACAATGATTCGTCACCATGCCATCGAGCAATTGATCGATGCAAAATTTGGTGCGGATGTGTCGGCGGCGGCTGCTGCTTCGAGGAGCGGTAGTACGACGATGGTGACGACGACGAAGAACAGCCGTCGTTGCTCAACCTCTTCCAAATGCGAGCAGTCTGCGCAGGATGATGATAATGATGGTATAGACTTGGTTGCCAGAGAGTTGATGGAGTCAACATCATTTTGCCAGATGAGGGATGCACTAAGAAATCATCAGATGTCGTTCACTACGGGGGGTGACCATGAAATGATTAACAAGAAGGCCAAGAAGTTCTCTGATGACACTGTTGCTACAGCTCCTTCTCCTTCAGCAGCAGCAGCAGCAGCAGCAAATCCAATGCTGGTATTGACGAGGCGGCCCGCTATCTGAGAGTGCATGAGAATCTTTTCGAAAAATGTCGTGGCAATGATATATTAAAGGTTCAACTTTGGGGTTTAGCACAAAATATTGTCGGAACGATCCTTGCCCAATGTGCTCACTTTGGAGATGCCTCATCGTCTGTGTTGGTGTTGAAGCAAACATTAGACTATTGTTGGGAGACAATTCATTCCTTACTCAATAGCTTATCCCATTTGGCAGTGGACTACGTAATATCAAGTATTGGCAACGAATGGGAAATTGAGCGAATGTTTCTAGGATTGTGTATGCTACTATCGAATGACTTTGCGTCATGCATTCTGGGTACGATGGAGCCGATGGCAGGCTATTTTGAAGTTTGGGCACGTTTCGTCCATCCCGATAGATTCATTGCAATTATACATGCATCTGGATTGGGTGGTGCAATATTGCGTAGGTGTGAATCATTGGGTAAGAGTGCTGCCAGCGAGATTATTTGGAACACTATTCAACCAACCGATGCAACGTCGCTGGATGATGTTGAGCATTGCAATTATTTGCAATCGTTGTCGATCCTGAGAACGATCTTGTTTCGGTGTGATGGTTCACCTCAGATTATGTCCCTGATCCATCATCAATTCTCAGCAACTACCAATTCAGAGGTTTCGAATTATTGCCTACTATCTTCGTTTCTCGGTGACCAAGGAATTGCCAGTCCTCGCGATGTTCAGGCTCTCATTACGCAGGCCGAGGAAGAATGGAAACAGCAATGGAATCAAATGGAACATATTGGGAATAATGATGAAATTCAATCAGCCCTACTAAAGCCATTTCGGGACGTCCTTCAGGTGAATGAATCCAATGCTGGGGTCGTTGACACCAATTTGCAACTGTTGTGCAGTCAGGCAATTTGCATGGTGACTTATCAAGTAGTAGTTGTAGTGTGCTAAGTATCGAATTGTCAAGCAGATTACGTGTATTAATAAGATGATGTTACGAATACGTCACACTAAAATGCAACGAAGAGTGCCCCCAATACTTTCATTCATTTTCGTTTGACACTAACAAAAGAGTAGAACATAAAAGGGATGCGTGATGTCCACCGGGCGCCAAGCCGCGATGGTACGATGATGTTGCGGTGGCTGCCTTTCAGAATTTCTCTCAAACCGCCCATCCTGCCTTTGAATTGTTCACAGATGGTTCATTCTTCTTCACGAAGGCCGCGGCACTTGCCGCAACTTGTTCCCAATTCCCGCTCTCAATGGCTTCATCATTCGGAGTGGAAGGCATACTATGATCCTCTTCCACCACCTCCTCTTCTTCATCACCCTCCTCCTCGGGCAAAAGAGTATTATTTTCGTAATACTTGTTCGCCGCCGCAATTGTCGACTGATCGCCCATGGTACTAATATCATTCGTACTGATAGAGCAGGAATCCGTAAAGGTGAGCATGGTTTGGGTACCATCTGGACTTTCCGCTCGAGGAGTTGCACTTTGCATTGATTCTTTCTTGACATCATGATCTTCCATTTGTTTCAAATCGGCATCGCTGTTCACCTCGTCGTGTTCATCCGATGGTTTGCGGTGAGCAAAGGCAAAGTATCCGAATAATGCCACTGTCGCCGCAGAGGCCAGGCCAATTCCAGCCCAAGCTCCGCCAGAAAGTCCAGTGCTGGAGGTACTAGTCGAGCTATTACTGGCGTCAAGTGTGACAGGGGTCGTCGTGGGTGGTGCTGTTTCAGCCTCTTCACCCGTGGGTGGCAAAATATTCTCCTCACCAATCGCCGTCACAGTCGAGGAGCAAATATCCGCCACGTAGGATTGGAGCGCTTCACTCATGTTCTCTGGAGACTCAGTATCAATCCCCCCCACATCAATTTTGGCCCGATCTCCCTGACAGCATTCACTCCTACCGCCAAAGGCAATGCATTGACACGAGAGAGTAACGAATGTAAATTTATTCTCCATGGGCAAACTGGAATAATCGGTCATGCCATTTAAGGTGAAGTACCCATTGGACATGCCATCGGTGTAGACGAAGTAATTCTCTTTGCCAATCTGGCCATTCTCGTCGGCGGCAGCAGCGAGATTGTTTAGGCATGAAGTGGAGATGGATACGGTGCCCGTAACAGTTGATTCCGTTTCTTCTTCGGTACGACGACGTTGACGGCTTTCGGCAAGGGTTGGAATGTCCAAACTACTGTCGGTGGTGGCAGCAGAGTATTTGTTGTTGGCGCGAAGAAGTGGTGACGACGCGTCGGTGGCGCCAATGGTGGCAGCCAGGAAGAGGGAGAGCATGAGTGATCGGGGTGACATGATGATGTTGTTTTTGAGTATGATGAATATCAAGACAAAAGACAATTGATGAAGATGCCGCTGTGTATGAGTGAATCCAATCCAATTCAATTCAATTCAATT
>JALLBK010000584.1:0-15940 GCA_036940085.1 Discostella pseudostelligera | reverse complement strand
TCATCATCATCAGACCCCCCACATCCACATCGCCCCAACCTCGACCTCGAGGAAGGTCTCAGTCTCATCACCTATGGCGATGACGATCATCAGACCGCGTCGTCGGCGACGCAGCTCGAGGCACCAGCTGCGACAACTAGGGTGTCGTTTATGAATCAAACCAACACCACCTCGCCGCTGGCTAGGATTGGCATGGGTATTGAAATTATTGATATTGACGGACCTGGTTTTCCTCCTGACCCTGTGGCAGTGTCGTCGCTCGATATTGACGTTACGAATCCTTTCTCCCCGCTACCAAAAGCGGCTTCATTCAAAAACAGCAATGTGATCAATAATGAATCACAGGGACATGTTGACGTCAACGACGCCAATGAAAAGAATCAATTCGGGACCAACCATGAAGCAAGATTTGTCTCCAGCAACAGCAGACACGGGGCAGGAGAAATTGGAGAGGACGATGCGGTACAAATAATTGCCGGAAATTCTGTTAGTACAACGAATCAAGTGGAGAACGATGATGCCGATTTGCATTCACTTAGCGAATTAGATGAAATTATTGCTCTTGATACCAACGCAATAATCATCAATGATCGACAAACCATCATTGACGACGCCGTCCTTGTGCAGACGTTAGATGAAGAAGTGATCATCGCGACTCCTCTTGAGCCAGAACTTCCATGGTTGAAACAGAAACGAATTCAGATGATTCTGAGCGCGGTATTGCTTTTTGTTGTGCCAAATGCAATCGCCATTGTGCTTTTATATTCAGGGAATGATGGGAATAACGAGCCCTCGACTGCGCCAGCACCTACTCCATCCGGTGCCGATTCGACTTCCTTGAATTCTCATCAGCCATCACTACTTACTAATTACATATCTCCGAAAGCATGTGCGGACCAGGTATCAGCAAATGCACAGAAAGTAGAGACAGGAGTCGACGATCCTCAGCATCCTAGAATAGCAGTAGATGGAAGCAATATGGTCTTGGCTGTAAGTGATGGAAAAACAACAAGTTCGCAGGTTGTAATATTCTACTCCTTGGCACCTAGTACCGAGACATGGGAAGAGGTGCAGTCATTTCAAATGAACAACGTTGGAGGCGTCGACGCCTCGGTTGCACTCTCTGGCAAGACGGCATTGGTGGGATTTGGAGAGGCCAACAATTTTGCCGGTGTTGTTTTAGTATTTGAACAAAATCAGCTTGGAGGTTGGGATAGGGTGAATGATTTGTTCATCCTCGCTAATGCCGATGAATCCAGATACGGGTTTGGGTTGCATCATGTTGCAATCGATGGAGATTTAGCTTGTGTTGTTGATTACAATAATTGTTATTATGGCACCGGTGCCAGCGTCGCTATTTGCAATCACAATGTGAATGTTTTCCGCCGTGAAGGCAAAAGTTGGGTAGAGTTCGACGTGATTGCAGGAGAGAATTGCAGGATAGCAGGCGATAAATTATTGGTTAATGATCTTGACCGAACCGCTGAAGGTACTTGGAAGTTGCAGCTCTATGAGTTCAATGAAGCTGTGGATGGATTCATTCTTTACCAAGATCCAATCATTGTTTACGAAGAGGTCTTGTCAATGGAATTGAGTAGGAACCATTTCGTTTACTGGAATCGTTCCCAACAGAGTACGTTCATCTTCCAACGTCAAAATGGTAGCGGACCATATTCCCTTGTCGAACAAATCTTTGTTACTGCCCAGCCGAAGAATCAAATTGCAATTCACAATAACGTTCTGGTTGTGGGTGGAAGTAATGAGACGCACATATTTTCAGATCAAAATGGCAGTTGGGTAGAGGCTATCACTTTGGATCATCGATACGGATATCATGAGTACTATCAACTGTCTGGCAGAACTCTTCTAGCCACCATCGAGAGTAATGTTTATTCATACAACATTGAAGAGTGTATGCAGCAGATGCCGACTCAGTCTCCCTCATCCTCGATGTCACCGTCTTCGTCTCCTCCACCATCGATTAAGTCTTTACCTCTATCACCTCCAACCGTTACTCCACCGATGACGTCCGTCGCATCATCTTTTTCTCCAACAGCGTGTGTTGACAAGATATTATCAAATTCACAGAAAATTGAGACATATCTTGACGATCCACGGTACATTACTATGGAAGTAGTTGAGAAGTCAATGATTTTGGTTGTACAAGATGGGGGTGGAGCAATCTTTGTGATGTTTTACAAGTGGACAAGCAATGAAGGATGGCAACTAGACAGACGTTTTGACTTGAGTAATTTGAGCGTTGAAGGAGGTGCTGCCGCGGCCATATCTGACAAAGCAGCATTTGTAGCCTTTCCACGTGCAGATAAAGAAATTGGAACTGTTGTCGTTTTCCATCAAGACCAGGCTGGAATATGGGAGAAGGTGAATGATCCATTCAGTCTTAAGGGCATCGCACAGGCTTTGTGGTTTGGTTATGATGTTGGTATCGATGGAAATTTAGCTATTGTGGCTGCACAAATTAATTGGTCGGGAAACCCCAACATATTATGGAACGGCAAGATATTGGTTTTCCGGCGAGAAAGCAACCAATGGGTGCAATTCTACATGTTCGCTGGGATGTGTCCTTGCTCCATAGCAGGCGATGTCATTGTATCGCTGAAACTGGATGGGGATAAGCAGGTTGTGCAACTGTACAAGTACACTGCAGATACGGGAGCTTTTGTGCCCCTTCAAAAACCAATTCCGTCTGGATATGTCAATCAAGTCGACTCTAGCCGTGACTATTTCCTTTACTGGGACGCAGCTGCGCCGTGGATTGATGGTCAAAACCCCGGAAAAATGCAAATGCCGAGCTATACTAGCATGTACCGTCGAGAGGATGGAAACCAAACTTTTGCCTTTCTTCGACAATTCAATATATCTGGAGAGAATGCATTATCAATCCGCAGTGACATCCTGATTATATCTGGGCAAGTGTTCTCGCTGCAAAATGGTGAATGGGAGGAGACCTTCACTTTGGGTCGACGATTTGATGAATACAAGCTTTCCGATCGCCTTCTGCTTGCAAGAACTGAAGAAAATGTCGTTTCGTTTAACTTAGCAGAGTGTACACAGAATATGCCGACTCAAGTTCCTTCGTTGTCCTTGTCACCTTCTATTACTCCATCAATAAGGCCCCCTACAGTAGTACCGTCATTATCGGTTGTGCCATCATTGTCGTCGTCTCCAACCGACAACCCATCAACATCGCTTGCTCCGTCCTTCACTTCCTCTCCTACTGATACATGCTATTGGGCAGTGATCTCCATTGATTATGATGTTTTTTCAGCTGAAGTATCATGGAAACTGTTCCAAATTATCGATGGTGTTAAGGAGTTGATACAATCATATGATGCAACTGAAAATCTACAAGCATTCCTTGATTCGATTTGTCTTCCAGTTGGATTGTACGAGTTCATTATTTTTGATTCAGCACACGACGGAATTTGTTGTAAATTTGACGAGGTAGGTTCTTATAGCTTGAGTTTGGAAGATGTATTGATTCAAGAAGGTGGAGAGTTCGAGTCATCCGAGAGAACTGTTTTTTCAATTCCTTTCATTAGTCGACAATAATATGCGATTAATGCATTAATCATTTTTTGTTTCGAACACTCATACACTAAGCTCTATTGAGTTGCTCCACTCTCCAGAGGTGAAAGAAACGTAGCCAGAGTCGACGTCTTTCTTCAGCCATGAGAATGGCATCGTTTTTCGTTGCATACACTAACGAATTGCTCGACGCAATTCATCTCCTGCAACTTGTCAACGCGAACATCCTCACGGCATCCTCGACAATGAATATCTACAATATATAGACGATGACGTGTTGTCTTCCAGTTGGATTGTACGAGTTCATTATTTTTGATTCAGCACACGACGGAATTTGTTGTAAATTTGACGAGGTAGGTTCTTATAGCTTGAGTTTGGAAGATGTATTGATTCAAGAAGGTGGAGAGTTCGAGTCATCCGAGAGAACTGTTTTTTCAATTCCTTTCATTAGTCGACAATAATATGCGATTAATGCATTAATCATTTTTTGTTTCGAACACTCATACACTAAGCTCTATTGAGTTGCTCCACTCTCCAGAGGTGAAAGAAACGTAGCCAGAGTCGACGTCTTTCTTCAGCCATGAGAATGGCATCGTTTTTCGTTGCATACACTAACGAATTGCTCGACGCAATTCATCTCCTGCAACTTGTCAACGCGAACATCCTCACGGCATCCTCGACAATGAATATCTACAATATATAGACGATGACGTGTCGTCGCTATTCATCTCTGCTCTGCAGAGCATAGAGCCAAAGATCAAAGGTCAAGGGCTACCATAATAATGTCAAGGGCCTGGCTGAATCAAGCACCAAGAGAAGCTCGACAATGTACAAGACATGATGGATCGGTTGATGGTCGTTGAATTCTGAACAGCTGATTGTTGAGTTCGATGAAAATTTGACTTAGGAGGGGAGTAAGTACTGATATTGCTTCACTGTTCACAATGCATTTTATTGTTGCTCATTCCCCGCTCATGCATTGTTGTTGTGTTGTTGCGATAGTATTTGCATCAAAGCCGATGGGTAGGATGCATTTGTAATATCACACCAAGACCCCAACAAATGCCCTGATTTCAGATTGTCGTAAAGTCCAAGATCCTCAATCGAGACAAGCCGGCGGAGGTAAAAAGCGGTGTTCTAAACAAAATTCAGGTTGCCTTTGAATGAAGAGGAGACTCCAACACCTTTGCTCGACAAGATACAATCCGACATTTCTACTTAGGATGATGACAACAATTCCAGCGGCAACGAAATCGTTGGTTACCACCCCCAGTTGGTTGTTGTAGTGCAGCACCCACCCCGACCCTCTACCAATCTCTCAATCCATCGATTCCATGGTGCCATCGCTTTCGTTGAAAACAAATAATATTCATACGGTAACTGATGATACCGCCGGCCCCGTGCCACCAAGTGAACGAGGCGAACACCTCTACCTCTGTCCCCGTCCCCGTCCCTTCTACCAACATGCTCAGACCCATGCAATCAAATATTAAAACTTGTTATGATGGTAGGCAATTCATTGTCACGAGCAGGTAGCAGCGTAGGAGGAGCACCGACGGAGAACAGCCATATATAAAATAAATCAACGGTCGCCATGTGAAGTAGAGGCGATTGGATGTATCTGGATGCGTGTTCATGGCCATATCTCGACGGGAAGATGATCATAGGGGGTGGCGACGGGCGACGACGGCTGCCATGGTGGGCGCGTGTTATGTGTGATAGTGTTTGTGCAGCGCAGTATGGCGGTAGGCGTGGAGCACACAGCACCAGCTTGGTTGTAAAATGTCAGCGACATGTCGGTCCGACACCATAATGTCGCCAGATGTCGCCTACTTTTGCCGACATGGGCTTCTCGCCCCAACATGCTGAATCGTTAGCTGTGTCTTCCCGCCATATTTTCTCTTCTCTAGCAAGCGTCCGACACAGCCGACATGTCGGAGGAACCCATCCAGCATGTAGGAGTAAGGAGTAGAGGAGTACTCTACTCCTATTAAATATTGCATGTACTTCTAATTGAAATTGATGGAGAGAGTTGAGCTGGGCTGAGAGATCACCGGAGGATTATTAGGCTAATTCATATTAGCATCATGAGGCCCACCTCCTTATTCCTCGCCATCATCGGCATTTGCAGTAGCATTAGCCATATCTTGGCATTTGTCGCTACCACTACCACTCAACATGACAATTATTCTCCTCCGCGGACAAAAAAATGTCATGTCAACGACAACGACGACGATGGTGACCAATCTCTCTCATCCTGCTCTTCTCCTCTTTCATCAAACCGTGTCTCAAGTCGAAAACACTTTCTTTCCATCACTACTCCTACTTCCGCTTTCTTGGGTGCATCTATCCTCCTTGTACATATTCCCATTGCCAACGCCGTCAATGAACCACCGAATTTGTATTACGACATGGAGGATCCATTTGTGGAATTTGGTAAATCATCGGAGAAGAAGAGTGCGGGGCTAGGCAATGGTATTACATCGAATGCCAAATTGTCGTCGTCACAATTGTCGTTCAGTGACATTGCATTCCCTTCCACCGCCTCTTCGCCTTCGACGTCGTCGTCGACATCGTCGCAGGAAGGGGGAAATTTAAACAATACACTACAGAATAAGGTAGGAGAGTCACAGAAGAAGCGCGCAATTAATCCTCTCACACATGGATGACAAGCAGTATGAAATAGGGGTTAGTGAGGAAGGTGTGCCCATCTCGACCAACGACAGGCAACTCAATAGGCACAAAGAAGTTTTGGACCGCAATATGATGTAATGATATTAACAGCGTAAAAATCAAAACCATTGTCCATCCAGAGCACCCTCATCCTCGTGTAGCAAATTTGTTTCCGGCTCTCGCTTGCCACCAAAACCTCCACCGCTACCGCGATACGATAACTTTCGCGCTTCATCTCTCCTATCACGCAATATTTTCGCCAATGATGTATGGAATGTAGAAATGGATGCTTTCAGTGCTTGGGAATCTGATGCTCCTGCAGAAGCCCCAGTAGTTGTTGTTGTCAATGCCGAGTTCGAACCTTCAAATTCACTTACACTCTTTCTTTCTTTTAGCTTTTCAGTCAATGATTTACTTCTATCCCCACCATCACCATCATACTCCTCTTCTCCCCCTTCTGCTTTTGGATCTATCTCTTCTTCACAAAAGGCCAATCCAGGATCGTAGAATTCGTTTGCTGGCGTCAATAGTAAGGCGTTCTCCGTACCATCATCTCCACCATTAGCAGCAGCAACAACATTATTATTTCGCTGCTGTGACTTCTTGCTCTTGAGCAACATTAATCGCGCAAGTCGGGCTTCATACGATGCCTGCTCAAAATTGATTGCAGCTTCGTTATCATACATATCTCGTTTGGATTCCCTTTTTCTCTTTTTCTTAACTTTTTCGGTGGAAGTGGTGGCGGGTGGTGGTAGTTCTACATCGGTTACTGCAATTGCGACTTCTGACATTGATGATGTACTGCCTTCGTTTGCAACGTTATCATCTTCCTCCAAGAGTGCATTAAATTCATCCCATACTTCATCTGATATCTTGGAAGATTTTTCAGTTTCCTTTTGAATTGGCGGAGTATCATCAACATAGTTTTTTGCTGAACGTATATTACTGCTTGCTTCACCGTCATTGATTGTGACTCTCAGTATAGCAACATATGGAGTAGTTGCTTCGGTATCATTCTCCCCAAAGCTGGATGCTGATGCAGATGCCGATGGATTGATCTGCGTTTCTCTCGACGCATATCCATTATCAGCAGAAGAGGAGGAGAGTGCATTGTCATCAACGATNCGCTGCTGTTATTGTAGTCATCATCATCATCATCATCATCGGAAGAAGAGTCACCATAGTCCGCCATAAGGGCACCCAACGAATTGTTTGTTTCGCCTACTTTACGGTGATCTCCCTTCGACTCAGTAATCGTCGACTGCAAAGCACATGTGGCTGTGGCTGTTGGTGTGGGGGTAGGCGCAGAATCATCAGTAAACGACGAGGTGTTGGAATATTTGGGTTTGCGCAATATCCCCCCACGAGGTGGTGGCACGAGCGGTATCAATTCTCCTTGTTCGGGGGAGGAGGCGGCGGATGTGGCGATGGCGGCCTCTTCGACGACGAGCGGTGTTGACATGCTAGTACCCTCCCGCTCCCGGTCAGACTCGTCGTCCGCGAGGAGAGATAGTTTCGACCGTGCCTCGGCCATTCGACGACGCAGCTCTGCTTGTTTATCACGTCGAGATGACATTGTGTTGTTTATGGAGGTTCCGATTCGAGAGAGACTTCAATAATTATTCCATGGTCTATGCTATGGGCTTGGCGGCTGTCCACTGTCCTATGTCCAACATAGATGGATCTTCATCTTCATGGTTGTGGTGTGTTACTTAGTTGTGTGTGGTGGTGGTGGTGGTGTATGGTAGGTGGGCGGCGGTGGTACGTACGTACGTAGATGCGTGGTGGCACCTATGATAGGCACGTAGGAAACAGTACATTTTATAAATATTAATTCCTTTGTAGTGACTTATTCAAACGCGAGAAATCAGACAATGGCTACTGTAGGACACAGTAATACTGTCCAAAAGTATGTAGATTCATATGGCCCTAATTTCAAATTACCCATTCAAATGCGAGAAACAAGTCATCACAAAATGTTCTACAGGGGAAACAGTATCTCCCGCCAAACCTCGAAATGGCGGGAAACAGAAGTGGCACATGCATCATCAACAAGACAGCCGGCCAGCGAACATGGGCCTAGGGCATCGGAAGAGAATCGATCATTGTCGGCAATACCAATGTCGACCCTACCATCCACCGCTTCGGCGCCATGCAATCATACTCCTCCCTCGACAGCCCTTGCTACTGCTACGGATGAAATTATTTCTCAAGGGAAGCAAGGCCACAAGAATAGTCCGCTCACCGACGTACATCACATTCTCGGTGCGAAACTTCGTGTTACCACGACCGATGGACGCGTCGCACATGGAACATTCGTCGGTCTTGATCGTTTGTGCAATATAATAATGGACAATGTCATTGAATATCGAGAAATTGCGTATATGCACCCTAATCAATCCCATCCAAATGTTGGTGTTGGTGTTGGTGTTGGTGTTGGTGTGTCGGGAGTAGAAGATGATGGTGAGGGGGGGAATTATTCCAACAGAAATGATCAAATAATCGAAAGTCAAGAATGCAACAATAGCACCCCACAAATATATCGATGGAATACCGAACGATCACTATCTACAGCGGTAATTCGGGGAGATAGATTGGCAAAGGTTGAGATTGCCAAGGAAGAGTGGACAAAGAGAACAGGAAGGTGCACTGTGTAGATACTTCCATTTGTCTATTATATCCTACGGAGTGTATAATCTTGACAATACTCCATTCAGAAAATTAAAAGATTAGTTTTAGTAAGCCTAGTCTATTTTTGCTACCTTACTATCACGTTCCTCATCTTCTTCATTCGTCTGTTTTCTATGGTTGTTCCGCGTGTCCACACCCTCTTTGTCGTCGACGACCTCATGTGCAGCATCTCCACTTCCATCGTTGCTACTCATCAAATTACATTTCTCCTCACTTCCACCCCCCACACGTTTTGTTTGTGAAAATAATTGATCCAATCTCAACTTTTGCGAATCCAATTCACCCTGCGTCAAAGTCACTAATTGTATCCCCACCTTGGAGGCAACATTGTGCAATATCATGGGATGCGACCGACGGGATACTATGCGTGCAATTCTAGCGGCGTGCAGTGCGCCAAAGCATTTTTTGCATGGGGGCATGGTTATGTAAGCAGTGGCACCTCGGGTGGTAACATCAATAGAAGATGATCCCATCGTTTTAGCGCTCGTTGTTGCTTGTCTCCTTGCGACTTGGCCAATGGCATTGATTTCAGCATGAACATCACTATCATTGGGTGTAAACAAGGAAGTGTTGGTAGTTGCCGCAATGATTCTACTTAGGAGGGAGTGACGATACTCATTGTTGTTCTTGTTGTCGACGGTGAGATCCTCGCATTCGGCTTCACTATTGTTGTTCGCTTCATTACCATCCTCCCTAGTGCTCCCCATTTCATTACTAGATCGAACTAATATACACCCCATAGACCCCTGTCGTAGTTGTGAAGTCCGAGTAATAATCATGACTATATCCATATAATTTTCATCGTCGGTGAGGAGAGGCGACGGTTGATACTGGTGCATGTCAAATCTCGACAATGGGGACGACGTCGTGGCAGCAGTAGCAGTCACATAAGCAGTGGAAGAAGTACATTGACCATTATTTGTTGACATGGTTGGGTGCCGATTGCCGAAGCCTGTTGTTTGTTGTTTTGGTTGAATGTCGATGGTGAATCCAAATCCAAGCCAATCGCGCCAATTTCGCCACTTCTTCCCGCCATTTTCGCCGTATCTTTCCCTCGCCAAAACGATCTTTTGTCGCCAATTATTTGAATTTCTTCCCGCCATATTCGCCGCCACTTTTATTTCTCTCATCTCTCGCTTTCCACACAGCACACAATGACCCGCGCGATGGCGACGGGGGGGGCTGATTTTTTGTTGGTACCATAGGGGACAGATTGATGCAAAGCCTAGCGTGCCCTTGCCATCTCCTGGTCAGCTACGATACTGAAAGCCATGACGTCTTGAGGTCGCCGCATATCTTCTGCTGCGGCTTTGTGCACACCCGTTTCAGTGTCATTGATCACAAAGAATGCAGCAACTAGTACCCCTATCGCCGCCAACTTCATCTTCTTCGCCGTCACCACACAACAGGCTGCGCCTCTTTCGTTTCCTCACTCTCACCTCGCTCCTCCTCACTGATGGCACCTACACCATCCTACGACGGTACAGTCGGGGTGTCCTCCATGAGACCTACGCTGTGAACGATGTACTTCTGGTGGCGGAGCTTATCAAGTTGGTATTCAGTATTTTTATGATGTCGCGTAGTAAGGGCGATGTTGATGTTCATGAGCATGATGACACTGACGCTGACGACGCCGACGAAGAGGATGGGAAAGATTCATTACTCGATTCGTCCAAGAGTGGAACACGAAGAACAAACAGCAGCAGCAACAACAGCAAATCGACGGTGATTACTGTTCACTACCTGATGGACCTGCTCTTGCGCTCAAAGAAGATGCTAGTCCTTGCGGTGATATATGGAGTAGGAAATGTTCTATCGTACTATGCTTTAGCTCAAATCGGTGCCGGAATGTTCGTGGTGATTGCCAACCTAAAAACATTAACCACTGCTGGATTTTCAGTGGGGATGCTGGGACGGACATACAGTTCGACAAAGTGGAGGGCATTGATATTACTTGTTGTGGGTGTTGTGCTCTTTGTCTTGCCTACATTGGATGTTGATGTTGATAATGACGAGGAGGAGAATGGTACCGGTCATGATGGCGGAGACAACATTGATGTTGCAACGAAGGACCGTCGACTTCTTGGCACTACTGAAGTGCTGGGGGACGAAGAAAACGTCGAAGAAGATAAAAACGACTATGACTACGATGATGGAACAATGATAGAGGAGAGTTTGGGCCACTTCGCATCAAACAAGAGCGGCGTAGGTCTTGGGGTTATCCTCGTGTTGATTGTCGTCACATTATCTGGTTATGCGTCAATATATTTCGAGAAGGTCATCAAGAGTGACCCTTTCACTATCTGGGAACGGAACTTTCAATTGGGTTTCTACTCGATACTCATATATATGTCCCTCATATTCTTTGCCAACGACAAGCCTTATTCCAACTGGACTCCAATGGCCTCCATATTATCCGTCTTGGGTGCCACCGGAGGGTTGCTTGTTGCCCTGTCCATCAAATACGGTGATTCTGTACTCAAAACTCTGGCCATTTCGGGATCCATTATTTATGCAAACATTGTCGATCATATCTGTTTTGGAGGGCCATTGAATCAGCAAATGGGTCTCTCAGCAATTGTCGTTGTCATCGCTGTGCTCAATTACAATTTTGATGTCTCATAGTTTGTCGACAAATCTCATGGATAACTTCCGACAATGTAATTGGAAAATAGAGAGTGAGAGTAAAGGATTATCGGGATGACGAAAAAGCGAAGCCGATCTATTTTACTCGACAATTCCATGTAAAGAACGTCAGTGGTCATTGGCAGGACAGCCGAGCCTAATAACGTGCGAAGCATACTGCCGCAGTGTAACATTTTGACAGTTGCACAGTTACGCCATCTTACAAGAATCCCCCATCATCGTCGAAACCTTTCATCGCCAGAATCGCTGCTTTGCTTTTGCCTCCAAGTGATGGTTTCTTGCGCCTCCTGCCTCCCGATTCGCAAGAGCTAATGCCGGATGTTTGGGTGCTAGAGATGGAGAGGGAAAATTTGCTACTCTTGGTCGGTTTCGTTTTGGCATGATTGCTAACCTTGCTCTCGACTCCAGACATGACAATGTCCAGTTTGGGACGATCTGCAGTTGAGTCAAATCGAACATTCGATAAGGCTTTGGAACTCTTCGAACCCTTGCGCTTGATAGCACTCTTTGTACAAACAGAGGATAAACTAAGTTGGGAAGCAGCGGTGAAAATACTTGGTTTGTCACGCTTGATCTTGTCTTCGCTTGTATCGTTGGCATCATCAACAGGTTCTTCCGGTGCTCGTTTCGTAAGTGACTTGGTAGGCTTGGGTTTCGAGATCTTGTTTTCCAATTTTCCGGAGGACTTGCGCTGTTGAACTTTCGTTTCATCCACAATGGTCTCGAATGTCGGTTCTCTTGCAACTTTGGACTTATTGTCCTGTTCATCCCAGGATCGGTCTGCTCCTGACGTGGCCGGCTTGGCAAGCTTGCTTTTCGATCTCGAACCTTCCGCTCTTCCGTAGGACTTGCGATCTTTCCTTTTTGGTCCAACGTTGACATTTGACTGTGTAAACGAGACAGTTAGAAACAGGAACGTGAGGAGAAGTCGTCAAAGAAACGAGAACGGTAATCATCAATCTCACATTCGTGTCACTAAACTTCGTCTCGTCACGCAAAGGTTTCATTGATCCGAGGTCCTCGCGGCTCTTTTTATCATCACGTTTAGAGTCTTTACGTCTCACATTGTCACGCCTTTCCTCTTCAGCTTTCAGCTGTTAATGACCGGTGTATCAAGGACAAATGGAACTATTAGTAACTCTGGCAATTAGAGGAGAACTGAAGGGATTGCATCCACTTACCCGCTCTTGCATTTCTTTCGACCGAACGCGCATTGCTTCCAGCTCATGCTCCCTGTGTCGCGAAATAAATGAGTATCACTGATGAAGCAATAAGAAAATACAGAAATGGTTCGACTCACTTGCGTGCCTCGCGTTCCAGAACACTTTTGTCCGCTTTGGGAACCTCTGCGATCTTTCTTTTCTTCCGTGATTCCTGAAGACGCTTATCGTCCTGAACACATTGGCGCAGATTAGAAAGTGATCGGCTAAAAACAAGGTCGTTGCAAGATGTATTCGACTTACCTTTCGGCGCTTCAACTCAGCGGCCTCGCAGGTAGCAATATTTTCATCGCGTCCAACGCCGTTCAATGCACCATGTCTTTTAGATTCAGCATTATTTGCAGTTTCGGCTGCAGCAGATCCTGTCGTTTTGTCGTTACGTTCGGGTTGCTGTGGTGCATCGAAACAAGGTGGCAGTTAGTAAAACAGCACAACGAAATTTGTATTCACTCGATTAGAAACCTCACCATCTTAACAGCTTTCTGATGACGTCTCGCAGCAACTTCCTCCTCGCGACGGCGTTCAATTTCATTCGCTTTGGTTCCTGCATGCCGATCTTTGCGGAGCTTAGCGACTTTATTCTTTCGTTCGGCTGCAGACTTCTCTTCGTCTTGGCGCCTCCTCTTCTGCTACGCAACATTGGATCTAGTAAGTAAATTGCATTAGAAGGAATAAGGAACTCACAGTCGCAACTTACCTCCTGTTCCTCTTCGCGGACACGAGCTTCATCGGCGAGTCTGGTTTCTTCATCAATCCTAGCGAAGTATTCCTCCCTTTCCCTGATGCGCTGAACTTGTTCCCGAAGATGCGCCTCCTTGGCACGTTCCAAACGGGCCTGACGATCAATCTTCGCCTCTTCCAGGGAGTTCAGACATGCCTTGCGAAGAGACTTCATACCCGCCTTCGTCTGATCCTCAAACGATACGTCAGAATTGAAATCAAGTGTAAATTTCTCCAATAGCGGCTCCACTGGATGGATAAACATGCGTGAACAGTATCAATGTGAATATCATTTCAATCAACAACAGCAGAGAATGAAGCAACACAGAGTGGAACTTACTCTCAATGATAGTGTCTCGCTCAAGATTTGCGACATCAACGATCTCTCGTTCGGCCTCATCTAACTGTTTCATCTGAAGGGCAAGCTCTCCGTCCGGAAGGGCACTAAACCTATTAGCCTGTCTCTGTGCGTGCTCGAACGCCCCTTTAATCACATCCGCCATCTTCTTAGCCGCGGCAACCTCTTTCAAAAGCTTTTCATTCTTAGCAGACTCTCGCTCTTCATGCTCCAAACTGCGCTTCTCGATCGAAACCACTTCGTCACGAATGTTAGCAATCTCAGCCTCCATGGCGGAGATCCTACTTTCTTCACTGGTTTGCTTCATCTTCAAATCGGTGGCATCTTTCTCCTGCATGACGGTAAGATCCAAAATAGAATCGCGTAGTTTCTCCACCTCTCGACATTCACGTTCGGCATCCTCAATAGCCTTGGAAATCTCACTTTTGCGGACCGACTCTTCGGAGCTAGTCGTTTCGGCAAACTTCTGTAGAGCGTCTGCCTCTGTTTGCTTTTCGGTAGCCATGACAGAATTGGAACTAACTTGATCGTCCAAATCGGCAACATCCTGACGAAGCTGGTCGCGCTCCTTCATTTTTGAATTGAGATCAACCTCCTCGTCATTCACTCGAACCCAAACACGAGCAACGTCGAGAGAAGGAGCTTGCTCGTTCTCCCAGTTCGGTTCCAGAATGCCTGACAAGTTGAATGATGTTGGAATGTGAGGAGACGTGAACAATTATACATCATCATTCGACATGGAAATACGTACCACTCCGCCCCTCAGACTTGAGAAGCTCGTTACACTTTTCCCAAATCTTATGAAGCTCGGACTTCTTCCGTTCAATCGCGGCCTTCTTCTCAACACTGGATTGGGTGGACTTGACCTTCGATTCATCCAATTCCTCTGACATCGACATTAGCTTGGCCACAGTCTCTTCATGCCGAGTCCTCTCCAACACAACTTCATGCTCGATCGTCTCAACCCGAAGTTTCGTCTGACTCTCCATTCGCTGTGCCGCAGACAAGTCTTGCTCATTCGTGACAATTTCGGCGCGTATCTTGGACACTTCATCGGCGATGGATCGTGCCTTGGTAGTATTGGAATTGATGGCCTTTAAGAGCAAGTCTCGACGACGAATGACATCATCTCGCCGAATCAATGCCGATTGGAGTTTGCTCGTTTCCTGACCCTTGGTGAAGTTGAGCCGCGTTTCCGTCTCATGCAATGCTATCATAGCATTCTCAATCTTGTTCTGGTACGTTCCAAAAAGCCTCGCCACGCCAATGACTCGTTTTAGTTTGGCATCGAACCGATGGGTGTCCTTACGCGAACTTTCTGCCTTCGTCTGGGCCTCAAGAAGCTCACGATGACGTAGGGATAGTTGCTTGGCGGCACGTTCAAGTTCCACTCGCAATCCACCATTTTGACACTTGAGCTCGCATAGCTTACTTTCGAGAGTGAGTTGCTCTGCCTTCTTTTGTTTTTGTTGGAGGCGTGCGGATGCGAGTTTGCGTTCGGATTCTTGACGTTGATGCTCAAGGATCTGAAGATCGGCGTAGACTGGTAAAAGAGTACAATATGAAGCAAGGGAGATGGATGTTAGAATGCGGAAGATCGGAGCAATTGAAATTCGCGAGCAATGCTTTCGATAGAAGCCAGGGCCCAATGCTTCTACCACCCGGTCCCCCGTCAATTTTAAACGAACATCGATACTGTATCTCTCACCTTCATCCATGGAAACTAGACCTTGAAACACCTGATTCTGCGCCTGCTGCTGCTGTTGCTGCTGCTGCTGCTGCTGCTCTGGCCCGACCTGTTGCTGACGCTGCAACGACGGTGCCGCCATTCTCTGTAACTGCACCTGCCCCTCGCCGTCGTTTACTACCGCCACACCGTGCGGATGCTGCGTATTGAATTTATACTGATTCACTTGTTCGTCATTGTGATGATATTGATTGGATGATGTTCCTGCCCTAGCAAGAGAAGAACGGGGAAACGAATTGCCACCGTTTTGAGCCGACGGGTTCCGCCACTGGTTGCTCCCTCCGCCGCCGCTGCTGCTGCTGCTGCCGCCGCCGATCGCCGGTCGCTGGCGATGGG
>JALLBK010000583.1:0-11820 GCA_036940085.1 Discostella pseudostelligera | reverse complement strand
ATACCCCTACACACCCCTCGCCTCCCATAGTAACCGTCGGCGCCTACCACCATTTCTCTTCGAGGAGGATATTGTGGATTTATAATTATCATTTTTTTGAGGTAAGTTCTTATTTTGGCCATGGCCGCCGCCGCTAATCTCCCCCCGTCGTTAGTACCGGTGCCTCTACCGGCAGGGTGCGCGCCTGATTTTTTTTCTGGACATGACCATGAGAGAATGCGAGAGAGAGAGAGACGACGAGAATCTTGCCTTGCACTTCGCCGCGACATTTTTTTTTCTGGGACACCATGATCTCGGGTCATACCCAAGCATTTTTTTTGGCGCGGGGTGCCGCCACCCCTACGCGAACCATTGCCGCCGCCGACCACCCCCGCCCGCCCCGCTCCCTACTGATACCGCCCACCGCCCCGTCGCGTCCCCGACATTAGTCTTGAGTGCGGGGTGACGGTGGCGGTAGGGATTCGACAACACGATGCCGCCGCCGGAGCAGTAGTACTGTTGTCTCACTCTGTTATTGCTGCTGCACGGGGATGTCAGTGATATGGGGGAGGGGCTCGCGTTAGTGTGGGCGTCGGCTTGGCGCTGAAATAATGATAGAGCGAGATGATAATATGTCAGTGTGTTATCGGTTATTGGAGTTGGTTGNTTGTGAACCTACATTCTTGGTGCTATCATGACATGTTCTCCCCGGTCTGTGGGCGAATAGAAGCTGGACAGTATTGTTATAATATGGTCAGGGTGGCACATGGCATCTGCTATGTTATTATGTATCGTGTGCTGTCGAATAATAATTGAAGTATTCCCGATCCTCAATCTGCTGCTCACTCTTCTCTCGTTTTCTGCCATTGCTTCTTGCATCATCTCAGTCTTCGAACTAGGCGAATAATTCGGGTATCGACGAGAGACGAGAGTATTGGTATTGATATATCAATAAAATCGAAAAAAGGTCATCATGTCTCAATCTCAAGATTCACTCCCCTCCGCACGCTCCCGACGTGCTCGCAAAGCAGTCGATTACAGCATTGAACAACAATTCAGTGATGATGATATCTTCGAGGATGGTCCTAAAAATGATCCACCGGTGGCTACCTCCTCACGTCGAAAGAGTCGTCCTTCTGCCAAAAAGTCCAATGTCACGTCCAGTAATCAGGCAAGTAGTAGTGGGGGTGGTGGATTCGGTGGTTACTATGATGGAGGAGGAGGCAGTAGTAACATGATGTCATCCTCTTCCACATTTGAACGTTCCAAGCCAGTGTACACCGAACGTGGGTACGATAACACACAATTGCCACTACGACAACGCTTCACATTCGAACCGGAATATGAAGATGATGGTACACCCTCTATTGAACTTATTGTTGGACGTCGTCCTATTGATGACACGAAGGATCGAACGACGGCTGCTAACAACACATCGGTTGCGGATGATAAGGATGGTGACGAGGGTGGAGGTGATTCCGACAAAGAGGAGAACGATGAGGAAGAAGAGGCGCCCGCAATATCCTCACGCAACAAGCAACGAAAGAAGAAACAACTTGGCTTCGCGATCAGTACGAAAGATGAGGCACCCGAGGAAACGGAGGAAGGTGGCTTATCCGAAATGGACTACGAATATCTTATCAAATACAAGGGACGGTCCTACCTCCATCTCGAATGGAAGACTGCCGCCGACTTGGAGTCGATGAATACCAAGGCCAAGACGATTTACCGTCGCTTTCTGAAGAAGCTCGAATTGGGAACCGAGGAGGACCTCGAAGATCCCACCGTTGACCCATCGTACACTGAGCCGGGTAGGATATTGGCCGAGGAGGAGCATGAGATTATGGTCGAGCTTAGTGATAAGGAGTTGTTGAAGTGGGAGAAGGAACAGAGACGAGAGTCAGAGAATGATGAGGAGAGCTCGGATGAGGAAGGGCATGATGAGGAGAAGAAAGACGATGGGATGGACGTGGAGGATGGCACGAGAAAGGATGCAAAGGACGAACCCGTCGGTACGTTTTATTATGGTGTTCGCCCTTCGTGATAATTCATCCATCTAATCCTCTGTCCACTCAATATCTGGTTGAACCGCTATCGCCGCTGTCGGCGTAGAAATTGGTCCACCGGGCACCATGACCCTCGAATTGGTTCGGCGCATCATCAGTAAGGAAGATCCGTACTACCCCACTTATCCCGGCTCCGACAACCCCTATCGCGATGGATATATCACCGAGCCTCCCCGGAAGCCTCGATCATCCTACCTATTCTACCAGGGCATGTACCGATCGTACTTCCAAAAGCTCCATCCCAAAGCCCCACTATCCGAAATCATGGTTATGGTCGGAGACTCATGGCGTGCATTGAGCGAGGAAGAGCAGACTCCATACATCATAGTAGCCAACGAGGAGGCGGCATTATTCGAGAAGGAGAAGGCATTACTCGAACGTGCTCAGCGTCCTACGGAATTGTGGCAACCCATTCGTCGATGCTATGCGGTATTGGATCGATTGATTGCCGATCCCATGGCGTCGATTTTCCTCGCGCCGGTAGATACTGATGTGTACACGGATTATTTGGAGTATGTGGATTCACCCATGGATCTCGCAACAGTACGGAAGAATTTGGGGAGTGTCAAGAATTATATGGGGCCGGAAGTGTTTGCACGAGATGTTAGGAAGGTAAGGAATGCAGTCGACCCATCTGATATTCGTTTGTGACAATTTGCGCTTAACATCCCATATCACCGTCTCTTCCATTAACACACTTGGATAGGTATGGAACAACTGCAAAATCTACAACCAGCATGGATCGCAAATTTGGCATGTCGCCGACTACATGTCAAAACTCTTCGAGCGGTTGTACCACGCTTGGGTCCTCGATTTCCGTGACAAATACCTGCGTTGGGTGAATCCAGCGGCACGACCTTGGGAACCCACCTGTCGCACTTGCAACGGTGCCTGTAAAACTCCAGATACCCTTATGGTGCTTTGCGATCATTGCGATGCAATTCACAGTATCAATTGTTTGAAACCCAAACTCAAAAAGGTGCCCAAGGGTGTTTGGCACTGCCCTGCATGCGCACCCAAGATTGGGAAGAATCGAACCGTCACAATCTTGTCGGCAGTGACTGAGCAGGCGGCAAGGAAGCGCGCCGAGATTGGTGACATCCCCAAAAAGCAAGTGAAGCAAAAGATGTTCCTAGTAAAATGGGCAGGATTAGGGTACGAGCATTGCACGTGGGAAACACAGGAGGACATTAATGACGATGCCATCATTGCAGAATTCCGTAGGATTGAAGGAGTGTCACCCGAGGAACCAAATTTGGTTCAAAAAGATATCCAGGATGTGATTGAATCGGCGGTTACCATTACGCACGAAAATGTAGGTGGCAATTCTGACATTGCGATTATGCAGGCGCAGCTGCATGCCCAAACTCGCGCCTTCCATTTCAAGAAATTCGGGATGGATACGCCTCACCTGTTGGGAGCCGAATGTGGGCCTAAGACGAAGCTCCTGACAAGTGAACTCGTCGCTGATAAGCACCACTCGGATGAAGTAGTGTCGCTCATGGAGGAACTAAAATGGAAGGTGGCAAATAATGACGGCGATCTTAGCAATAGCTACCACCAATCGTCGCTACCACCGTTGCTGAGTGGTGAATATGATGTGATAATTCCAGGTGAGTCTATTTTGTTGGAATCTGGAACAATGGAACAAGCTTCAATAGAAAATAACCTATCTCTGTTCATTTGCATGTTGACCAGTTACACCGATGGGGCTCCTACTGAACGTGGGTGAGATGAATGGCGGCGTGGCTTTTCTGGGATATCGTCAACTTCAGGATGGATCCAAAGGCCCCGCGGAGAGAAACAACCTGATACGCCAGCATGGAGACGTGATAATCGCCGTAAACGGGAAAAGCACTGTAGGTAAATCATTCAAAGAGATAATTCCTGTGCTCAGGGAAGGCCACACATTTTCGTACATGAGGTTAGTGCACGCGGATTGTGAAGTGGATGGTGGATTCACGTCAAGTTGTGGTCCGTTGGGAAAGTTTCTGAATGATGATTTAAGGAAGACTTTCAAATCTGACCGCCGTCGATTGCTCGCAAAGAGATCTTTGGCATTGATTAAAGATGACGAAAATGATGGGGACAGCTCTTCAAGCGAAGATGCTGCAGATGATTTGGACGATGATGATTCAGACAGTGACGGTTCGGTATCAGATATTGAGCCGGACAGTGAAGATGAAGCATTATTGCAGGAGAAGGGTACAGGGGACAGCGACACTTCCATGGCCGACTCTGAGGGTAGACAATCACCAACTGGGAACGCTGCAGAGAGTAATACTATTCGTGAAGAAAACAAGCCACCGGTAGAAAAGGAGGTATCAGCTATCATTGATGCGCCTGGCCTGAAATCAGTCCTAGTGAAGCAAGAATCTACCAGGCACCTTGCATATGGACTTCTTGATTTGGATGTCGGTCATAGTAGTGACGAAGGAGGCGACGATGATGTTGCTTATTATGTGAGTAAAGGTTATTGACCATTCTTGATCCGACTTATTAATAACGCTGACAAAACTTTTGGCATTCTCTGCAATACCTAGATTGATGGTGTTGATGGTACATTTACTCGAGCCGAAGAAATTCCAACTGAGGATGACAAAAAAGAAGTTGTTGATGCTGATACCGATCATAGTGAACATGGCTCTGCTCAAAAACTGCCATTGAAAAAGACTGACTTCGCCATCATCGGAAAGAAGTCGCAGCTTCAGATTGCCATGGCTCTCAGTAGCAAAACTCCTGATGTCGACGACTATGACCACTTCCCGCTTCCATCATCAAAGCAGATTGCAGAAGAGAAGGAAAGACGGGAACGGGAAGCGAGGGAGGCAGAGGAGGAGTTACGCAAGCAAGAGGAGCAGAAACTGAAGGAAGCTGAAGCACTGGAAGAGGCCGCAAAACCAAAGAAGAAGTCAACAACAAAAGTCGAGCAAGTATCTCCGATAACTTCAGAAGTTGTTCGAGTAAGTTTGACGCATGAGAACATTGCATTCACTAATGGTTATTGCGAACATGACGTCTAAATTCCATTGTCTTCTTCATTCAACTCTACTTCAGGTTTGGGCGAATGCAGAAGATGCTGCCGTTACATTGCAAATTTCCCTTGAGAATATCCAAAAGTTACTGAAGGGAAAATATGATGCTGAGCTAGGAGATGAAGTTGGTGGTTATCGATGGCGATATGCAGATTTCGATGCAGTTGTTACTGAAAAGGTTTCGTCAGGCAGGGATTCCAAGAAAGGCCGAGAGGCATATCTTCAGTTCCGTGAGAAGCTGTATGATCCTGCGGAACCCCACGTGTACAAAAACGAGAACAGGCTACGTGATTATCAGGTTGATGGTGTCAATTGGCTCTCAAGTTGTTACTACAAAAATCACGGTTGTATTTTGGCTGATGAAATGGTGAGGTCTTGTTGATTGTGGTTTATTGCATATGGATTCACCGCAACTAATATTCTTGATGTCCTCCCTCCGCCGATCATGCAATGTCGCTACTCCAGGGCCTTGGAAAGACTGTCCAAATAGTAACTTATCTCGAGCACCTGTACCGTGTGGAAAAGATACATGGGCCATTCTTAGTGGTGGTAAGTGGTGTGATGCATCTCATTAGTCATTTCTCATTGTAAGGCCACCGCTCACTGTTCCTTGCAACGTTGCTTCCATCAGGTCCCGCTTAGCACAGTCGAACACTGGCGTCGTGAATTCGAAGGCTGGACCGACATGCAGTGTTGCGTCTATCATGACCGGCAACGTGTTTGGCGAGATATACTACGCGAATATGAATGGTATTATGAAGATCGTCCGCACACACCGGACTATTTGAAGTTCAATGTGCTAGTGACGACGTACGACACCCTCATCGGTGACTTCGACGTCATAGGAGATGTGCCGTGGCGAGTCTCTGTAGTTGACGAAGCACACCGGCTACGCAACGTCAAGGGAAAGTTGCTAGAATGTATGAAAGAAATCAGGTAAGGACTCTGGAGTACACACCTATCAATTTCTGGTCGAGATGCTCAATATATTTCTTACTCTTGCTAAACAACCGCAGTGCAAAGGGTTCATTGAAGTATGGTTATCAAAGTAGGGTTCTGATGACAGGGACACCCTTGCAAAACAATACCCAAGAATTATGGACCCTACTCAATTTCATCGAACCCAGTCTTTTCCGATCGCTTGAAGAATTCGAGACGAACTATGGCAACATGGCCAATCGAGACCAAGTCGAATCGCTCCAGCGTAAAATTTCACCGTTCATGCTTCGTCGTGTGAGTGTCCAAATTGTTTATCTATCTGCAGGGTCATGTTTTCTTTTAGCAGCTGATGCATTGTTCTCTTTTGTAGGTCAAGGAAGATGTCGCGAAAGATATTCCTGCCAAGGAGGAAACTGTTATTGATGTTGAGCTCACAAGCATTCAAAAGCAGTATTATCGCGCAATTTTCGAGCATAATCTTGCCTTTTTGAGTATGGGAGTTTCGAAGGCAGCCGCTCCCAAACTGATGAACATCCAAATGGAGTTGAGGAAATGTTGTAACCACCCATTTCTACTAGATGGTGTCGAGTCGAGAGAGATGGAAAAGCGTCATGAGACATTGCAGTTGAGCGGACAGTTGGACAATAAGACGCCTGATGAACAACATGAAATTCTGCACGAGTATGGCTATGTCTTGTCCAGTGGAAAAATGGTACTCCTCGATAAACTTCTTCCAAAATTGCGTGCAGAGGGACACAAGGTTCTCATTTTCAGTCAATTCGTAAAAATGTTGGACTTGCTGTCAGGTAAGTGGAAGCTGCAAGACGCGTGCATCAATATTTTGGTCTCAACTTCCTTCTCACTTCATGCCCATTTTCAGATTACTGTGAGTTCAGGGATTTTAGATATGAGCGACTTGATGGAAGAGGTGAGATGATCCGATCAGTGATTTCGTCTCGCCATCATCTACACATCATCATAAAAGCTCTAACCAAAATTAACTTTCCCCCCCCCCTCCGTCATAGTCCGTGGAAATGAACGTCAGAAAGCAATCGATAGGTTTGAAACAGAACAAGATAGTTTCCTATTCCTTTTGTCAACTCGTGCTGGAGGTGTCGGCATCAACTTGACCGCGGCAGATATTTGCATCATATATGATAGGTGAGTAGTAGAGGTCTTTGAAAATCTGCACTGCTATGAGAAATAATATTGTGTAAGTACCTCAATCGATGGTTTTCTCACTCACGTACAACCTTATCCCCAATATCAGTGATTGGAACCCTCAGTCCGACATTCAGGCGCAGGCTCGTTGTCACAGGATCGGTCAGACTAAGGTACGCCATAATCTTATAATTCGACACGCTTGGGTAATTTTCGTTGTCTCATGGTACGCTTCGTCATTGTTAGGATGTGAGAATCTACCGCCTTGTTACAAGCAGAACATTTGAGCAGGAAATGTTTGACAGAGCAAGTAAGAAACTTGGGCTCGAACAAGCTGTCCTGGGGACTTTCGGCCAAGAAGATGATGACGATAAACCGACATCGACGGAAATGGAACAATTGCTCAAACGAGGGGCTTATGCCTTGCTGGAAGATGAAAACGACGAAATTGGAAAAGAGTTCGTCGCCGATGATATTGAAAGCATTCTTGAGAAACGAACACGGACCAGAGTTGTGGAAGGAGCCAAAACTGCGTCGTGGCTAAATAAGAAAGGAATGAATGTGACCAAGAGTAAATTTGCCAGTGAATCAGAGTCTGCTGGTATTGACGTTGACGATCCCCTATTCTGGCAAAAAGTCATGCCTGACTTTGTAACTCCAGAGATGTGAGTATGATTCATTTTCGAGGTTCTTGCTGTGTCGACACGCAATTCTGATCTCAATTGTACTGAATGCTATCCCCAGCCTTTTGAATAAGATCAACGAAATGGAGGAAGAATTCGAGAAACCTGCCAAAGGCCGCCCAATGAAGGGGGGCAAGTCGGGCAATGATTCGAAAGGCCTCACTAGAGGTAGAATTAAGAAGGTGAACGAGTTCATGACAGACCTAAAAGGTGTCATGGTAAGTATTGACAATCAGCATTACCTACATGGAATTTCCCGCTCAATACTCAAATATGCTATGCTTCTTTTTTTACTCTAGGAGGATATATTCGAGCAGGACAGGGACGATACGCTGCCTCCATCGGAAAAGGCAATTTGCCAAAAGCTGTTGCTTACCATTTCGGTCAAATCCAAGCTATTTAGTCAAAGCCAACGGGATACTGCCAAGAAACTATTGGACAATCTAGAAGGGGATAGGAGGAGGAAATGTAGAACGTCTAATATCGGAATGGATGCAAACGTTGTTGATGACGCACTTTTTGCACCATCTATCCGTAAGGAGTTGTTGATTGTCAGCAGCAAAAAGAAGAGGAAGAAGGGTGTGAAAAAGCAGAGTAAGGCAGCGAACGATGAGGATGGAGACAGCGACACAGACGATGAGAACCAGCAAACAAAAAAGAAAAGTAACCGTGAAGTAGAGCTAGACGACGACGGGTATTTGAAGCACTCCGACGATGAAGGAGACTGGTCGGATGTGGATGATGGTACGGTTTGATACATCTTACTTCGCCATGTCCATCTCTTTTGTTTCTCTCTGACTTACCTCATTCTCCTTCTCTTACAGACTTGTATAAAAGTGGGAAGAAATCAATAAGCATGAAGGAGGCGAAGAGAAGACGAGAGTGGGGAGCAGGTAAAGATCCTCTTAAGCTTGCGGCCATGCCATGGCCTGTATTTCCGAGGAATTCGGTTCCGAACGTTCTTGGTTCGTTGCTTGACGAAGTTATACGAATCGACAAGGAACATCTTGGGCTATTCTCTGTGCCTGTGCCGATGGACCAATTCCCTGAATATTATGAGCTTATCAAGAAGCCGATGGACTATGGTAAGGATCTCAAAATTACGCGATATCTTTTCCGGCTTGCCTCCTATCTCACATTACACTGTTTTGTAGGAACAATGAAAGAGAAGCTTGCCAGAGGAGAATATCGCTCTGCGCAAGCCATGCAGAAAGACTTTGCTCTGGTGAATACCAACTGCCTTCAGTTCAACGCACAGGACTCTGATATTGTCAGGGAGGCTCAAAGGCAGACGCTGATGAGGCCCAAACTGTTGAAAGAGGCAGCTCTCAAAAATCTTCTCTTCATTTGTGACGAGTAAGTATTGCTGAATCCCTTACATAACCACGAAGACTTTTTCTTGTTCTGACCTTCCAATCTCACCTACCGTTCTACTATCAGCGGAAATATCATTGAAGTGTACGACGATGAAGCCGACAAAGGAAAGAAAGGAAAGAGTCCTCAAAAGCAAACTGTAAAACTTGTTGCTTGTGGACAGTGTGAAGGATGCAAGCGCAAAGCCTGCAAAAAGTGTGAAGCCTGCACTGGCAATCCGAAGAAACGGTGCATCAATCGGGCCTGCGTTAATATCCGGAGGGAGACAGTGAAGGGGAAGGGCTCTAGCAACGGCCATAAAGGGAAGGGAGACGATGGCTCAAATGATGACGCGAACGGGCAGGAAGTGCCCAAACCCCGCATCCGTCTGAAATTGTCTTCCGGTAAGAAGGGCACCCCTACCGAAAAGACTACTGAGAAGAAGTCTGCGTCAGCGAAGAAGAGGAAGGCAACTCCCCAAAAGACAATTGGTAATGCCTCGAAAAGGGCTCGAACTAGCAGTGCAAAGAAACCATCTCCTAGCTCAAGCGATGAATCGGAAGATGATGATGAAGATGCGGATGAATCAATGTTCGATGTCAACCAGCTTCAAACAGAGTACGACAATTTAGATGGGACATGGGAAGCAGCGCGTGACTTTCTCGTCAGACAAGGGGTTTGGAGTCTACCATCAGTCATCGAGTCGAAATTCGAAGATGTTGCGAAAATTACACTCGCCAACATATCCAAGTAAGTGGCTTGACTGTGACCTCGTGTGCATCGTTTCTACATTCCTTCAATGTTAACCCACCATCATTATTTGTATGCAGGCTTGATACGTATGACATCTTTAAGGACCCTGTCACCGAGAGCGAGGTTCCTGGCTATCACGCAATAATTACTCGTCCGATGGATTTTGGCACAATGAGGTCGAAGGTTGTGCAAGGGAAATATGGAAAAGGATCCAATGCCGCCGCCAAGTTCTATAATGACTTCCTTCTTGTGTTCGATAATTGCCATAAATTCAACGGTGGAGGAGGCGAAGTAGTTGACGAGGCTATGTTGATCTTGAAAGCGGTGCCGCTGACTTTTGCGAAAGCCTGTCAGGAAGTTATGCGGTCTAATTGAAAGCGGAGTCATCATTCTGCGTACAGAGAATTTAATACTCATATTTCACCATAAGTAGGTTGCAAATAATCAACTACTCTCTAAGATATCATTTATGAAACGANTTGCATTTTGGCGGGAAACTCCACATTCGTCATGCATCGCATGCGTCATGCAGCCATGCCATGTGCAGCATGCATGCAGATCTATGCATGGTCAATTCCATTTCATCAACACCACCAACGATACCGATACCATAATATCGACATGACACTCAGGACAGACAGAATGGCGGCCAAAAGATTATGCGGTAGCAGTATTTCAGCTGCATCAAGTGCATTCAGCAGGCAGTGCAAGATATCGGTCGCGTCGTCATTGTCTTCGTGGCCAATCGTCGCATCATGGACATCAACTAACATCTCCGTCGACAATAATATATCGTTGGCAGTCATTTCAAAATATCATCTGCCCAACACACTAACACCGCGAAGTTACTACTCGACATTTCAACCACCCGAAAACAACAAGTATTATGGTACTCCAGTATACAGCAATATTGACATCCATACCTCGCCAGTGTCCAACGCCGCAGCCGCACGCAATAACGATACCGAGGCAGTCTTTGTCGTATCAGGCGCCTCCCGTTCCATGGGGCTGCAATTCGTCAAGGAACTACTATCAAGAACCAAAGGACGGATTGTAGCTTGTGTCATGAGACCAGGGAGTGCACCGGCATTAGATTCCTTCCTGAATAGTTTATCAAGCGACGAACGATCACGTATTGAAGTTCATAAATTGGATGTTACCAACATACATCATATTGAACAAATTGCCAAAGATATTGGGGAGACATATGGACGAGTCGATGGGTTGTTTAATGTGGCGGGTGTGTTGGGTGATAAAGAAACCACGCCTGGACCGGAAATGAATCTATCTCAATTAGATCAAAAATGGGCGGAGGATCAAATGGCGGTGAATGCTATCGGGCCAATGATACTCACTGCAAAATTGTCTGGTCTGTTGAAAGCACGCAAGGGTCGGAATAACTACATTCGAACCACCGGAGCACGGGAGAGCATAGTAGTCAATCTGTCTGCCAGGGTTGCATCGATGGATGACAATCAAGGCGGTTTGGCATGGTACACTTATCGAATGTCAAAAGCGGCATTGAATGCAGGTGTACGTGTCAGCTCTAATGAATTACGACGTCAGGGTACTTGGACGGTGGCGCTTTATCCTGGAATGACAGATACAGCCATGAGTAAACCATTTCAATCCGAAGCAATGAGGGAGAAAGGACTGGTGTTTCCTGTGGAATTTACAGTGGGGAGATTGATGGATGTGGTTGATCGGATGGAGGAAGAGAATAGTGGAGGATTTTACGATTGGGCGGGACAAGCCATTCCGTTTTAGCTTCTACCGTTGTTTTGAAAGGGGGCTTTTCAACGATACTCGCAACATGATTTGTCTATCGGCATCTGGCTACTATGATTTAAT
>JALLBK010000582.1:0-17920 GCA_036940085.1 Discostella pseudostelligera | reverse complement strand
CAATAATTCTGCGACATCATCAATTGACAATGCAATCAATACCATCCTCGCCGACGACGGGCCATGGGCGGCATCGTTCAACAATGACAACTATGATGATCTGGTTGGCTATTTCGATTTTATTCTCCAATGTAGGCCTCTCGTCGGCATTGTTGGCGCCATCATCGTCTTCCATGGGCGGAGCCGCGAGCAGCAGCAGACTACGACTTCGACATGGTGCGGCGACGGCGGCGGCGGTAGAATCTTCTCTTGGCTATCATCATGCCAGCATTATCCGGAGCGCAATGCCATCACTATCGTCATTATCAACCCATCGACATTCAATGCCACGCGTAGCTTCCAGCACTACTTCTACTTGTTTGGGAGCAACATGGTCGTCAGCGTCAGCGTCAGATTCAGATTCGCCCAACACACTGAAACCACTTCGCTGGGCTAGAAATATCATTTCAAATTGTCGTCGTGGTGGTGATTCCAATAGCAACAGCAGCGTCAGAAATCTCTTGGAGCGGCCACTGAAATCAACAGAACAATCCCAACTTCTTGGGCAACAACACCGACGACGATTATTTCCCCGTGGAATAGTATATGCCTTTGCCACCCTATTAATCAGCCATACCATCCTCCCCCAATTTCTACTATCCAACCACAACAATTATTCTAATAACAACATTCTCACCAACTTTCTCCTACCTTTGGCTCATGCTGGAGGAGGAGGAATGGCCAAACGCTCCCCCACCGATGCACCATTAACTCCCCTATCCACTAATGAATTAGCCTCCAAACTAACCATCTGGTTAGCCATCTTCACCGGTCTGGCTTTATTGCATGCGGCCGAAATTGCTATTACCACATTATACCCATGGAAGGTACGTGAATTTGCCGAAGAGGAGGAGAAACAACGCTCAAGTTCGGGGGGAGGTGGAGGCGGATCCGGGGGTAGTAAGAGTAGACAACAACGACGAGGGACCTTCCAAACCCTCAATGAGGATATTACACGTGTATTAACCACCATACTGGTCACATCGACGGCATGTTCCATCTATGCCACGACCTTATTCACCCATTTGGCCGATCATATCTTTGGGAGTGCCCGTGCCGAGAAATGGAGTGCTGTATTCCTAACAGCAATTACTTTATTCTTTGTGGAATTACTACCCAAGAATATTGGTGTGATTAATGCGGAACGTGTGGCACGGTTCATGGTACCACCGATTAATGTGTTGGCCAATGCGGTCGGGCCATTTGGGTATGCATTGTCGTATTTGGCCAAGGCGACATTACGTTTGTTTGGAATTAAATCCAATGAGACTAGTGGAGTGAGTGACTCCGAATTGCGGCTTATTGTGACTGGGGCAAGAGATTCGGGTACCATTGACTATTCAGAGCAGGAGATGATCAAGGGTGTATTGAATTTGCAAGATCAGAAAGTTCGTGAAATTATGAAACCACGTGTGGAGATTGTGGCAGTGCCCAAGAGTATGAGTGTGGCAAGTGTTTTGGGTGTGGTGAGAGAGAGTGGATATAGTCGTATTCCGGTGTATGTGGGTGAGATTGATAACATTGTTGGGATTGTATTGGCCAAGAGCGTACTAGACTTTTTCGTCAAGGGAGTGTTGGTGGATGGGGAGTATCGACGTCCACGGGATGATGTGATGAATGAAGAGATTAGTGGCAGTGAGGGGGGAGGAGAGCAAGGTTCCTCCTCAGCCGATGATATTGGTAAATTATCCTTTATTGATCCACCCACTGGCAAGACCATGGATAGATATGTACGATCATTGACGGGATCTCAGCTAGCCTCACGGATGGAGACCACCATTGATGATGCCGGATTAATAGAATCTTGTTACTTCGTTCCCGAGACGGCCAATGGATGGAGCGTATTGCAGGAAATGAGACGGAGAAGGGTGCACATGGCTGTGGTAGTGGACGAGTATGGAGGGACGGAGGGACTAGTGTCGTTAGAAGATATTGTGGAGGAGGTGAGTTTAGAACTACAATTCATGATGCTGTAGTATCCCGACCCTGTATCTCATTTCGCTTCATGCATCATCTTCTCGCACCGTATCCAGGTTGTGGGTGAAATCTATGATGAGGACGATGAAGACGATGTTGTATTTGAGGAAAATTCAATCATCTTCCAAGAAGATGGCACCTTTCTCATTCGCGGTGATGCTGACTTGGAAGACGTCGATGCTGTGCTTGGCCTGAATCTTGACGAAGAAGAAGTACTGAAGGAATATGGCACCCTGAGTGGCTTCCTCTGCTTCTGCGCGGGCGAAATCCCTCATGTTGGTGACTTTGTTATGAGCCGAGGATGGAAGTTTCAAGTAGCGGACGGGGATGAGAAGCGAGTGTTCCAGGTCAAGGTTGAGAGATTACTGGGTTACTTTGACGGTGAAGATGGAGAGGATGGAGATGAAAATTTGGTACTTGGCTTCTTTAATAGGAACAATAAAAACAACGATGACGCAAATAAATCAGAAATGAACGTCAACGGTGACATTGGAGACGAATCAGCATCTGCGGCAGTGGAGGCAGCTGTCCATGATGACATGAGCCATGCTGAGGCTGTTTCACGACAGGCACGAGTTATGAATATGAATGAGGCTAGCAGGGTTGAACGACTTGTGGAGCAAAATGCTATGAAGGCGGCGTATGTTAAAGAGATTGTGTCCGAAAAGCGAGCATCTGGATAGATGGTGAGGTTGCAGTGGCGCGGAACACCGAATGGTGATGCAAATAAATAACATGTAGAAGGCAAAATGCACGTACATCGATAGAGCGCCAGTCACTAACAGATTTATGATATGACTACGAGACCATACATCAACGATCCGTTCTCTTGAAGTCGTTGAGGTTACCATTCTACACATATTACTCCACCCTCAGACCAAGATACAACATCGAACTATTCTATAAAACAGTGCACTCTCTCAGGCTATGCTATGGAACTCCTACGGTTCCACGTTCTTCTCAAACTCCACCAGAATTTCGTCAGCGCGAAGGGATGCTCCGACTTTGCCATGGAGCTTGCCAACCTTTGCCCCCGCCTTATGCGAACGAATGATATTTTGCATCTTCATCGCCTCCACCACACACAATTCCTGGCCCAATTCAACAACATCTCCCTCCTGCGAAGATGTATTCAAAGTCAGAATCATAACACGAAGGTGAGTGCAACTGCAGAGTAGTACAGGCGCTGGATACAATGGTATGCATTGAGTACTCGTTATTCGTACCTTGACAGCGAAGCTAATGAGTGTGCCGGGCATTGGGCTCAATACATAGTTGCCAAAATCTGGTGGCGCTGGTTCATGCATGTGGCAGGATAGTTGATATTCCGTCGGACTCATTACCAGGGCATCGACATCTGAGCCGTACATGGTGAGTGTTAGCGTTCCAATCTCGTCATCTCCATGCACCTTTTTTGATAGACAATATAAGGCGAATAAACGAAAGAGGGATGTGAGAGAACTATTGAAACGAGATCTGACATAGCAAGAGAATTGTACGCACCTGCAACGCTCGACTCTCTCCAGCAATCTCCACAATAGCCAATGCACTCGATGTCTTGTACTCAAATGCCGATAGTTCCACAAATTGAGAATCGACTACATTCACATCCTCTTCCTTCTTCTCATCATCACCATCATCAACGCGTTTCGGAAGCTTCGTAACAGAAGCACTAATAGACCCACCAGCGGTTGAATTTCCAGGAGCAGAACGAACAAGATAGGCATCACCAAACATGCCTCCCAAGCACACCACGACATCATCCTCTCCTACTCCTCCTCCATCTCTTGCATGCGCCGCCTTTCTCCTCCTATCAATCTCACGCATTATCACCACCAATTCACTCTTTTCCCTATCGCTCAATACCGCACCATGAAATCCCTCGGGATAATGTTGTCCAATAAACCCCGTGGGTGTAATTCCCTTGACAAAATCGTCATTGCGCAATACATCCCTAACGAACGGGATATTATGCTGTACGCCACGCATGATATATTGATCCAATGCCATTCCCAGACCATGAATGGCATGTTGACGTGATATGGGGCTGTAGGAAATAATCTTGGAGATGATGGGATCATAATGGGTAGTGATGATGGCTCCGGGTATGGCACCGGAATCGATTCGAATATTGCACAATGACGAGGCCGAACTACTACCATCACTAATGCTCGCATCATTCTCCACATGTATCAACGACGGTGGCTCCACATACTTGACCAAAGGACCCGTACTTGGTAAAAATCCCCGATAGGGATCTTCGGCATACACTCGTGCCTCAATGGCATGGCCCGTATATCGTACATTCGCCCCCTCGTCATTCTCACCATTATCTTCAACCATATCCAAATATTCACGAGGGATACCCCTACCTGCCGCAACTTCGAACATACCATATACCAAATCCACATATTTCCCCGTGGGATATCCACTACCACTAATCATTTCCGTAACGGGATGCTCCACTTGCAACCGGGTATTCATTTCAAGGAAATAAAAGTTTTGATGAGCATCTACCAGAAATTCCACAGTGCCCGCACTTTCATATCCTACTGCCCTAACCAATGATTTGACTTGTCGTATCATTTCTCGACGAGTGGAGGGATGGAGGTGTGGACTGGGACTTTCTTCAATAACCTTTTGATTCCGACGTTGGATCGAGCATTCTCTTTCGGCAAAGCAGAGTATGTCCAATTGTCCATTGGCGGGGTTTGTGCCTGCCAAAACTTGAATTTCAATATGATGTGGATCTTCCACATACTTTTCGACTAGTAATCGATCATCACCAAAGAAACTTGCCGATTCGGCTTTGGACAATCGATATCCTTCGTTAACTTCTTCGTCGGTGTAACATATTCGCATCCCTTTCCCACCTCCCCCGGCCGATGCTTTGATCATTACCGGATATCCAATGTCATGTGCAATTTCAAGTGCATGGGACGGTGAGGTGACCACACCATTGTAGCCTGGTACAGTGGAGACATTTGCCGATGCCGCAATTAACTTCGATTGGATTTTATCACCAAGTGATTGAATGGCATGGGTCGATGGTCCGATGAATTTGACTTTGCGCTTTTCACTACTTTCCGAATTGTCCAGTACAATACTCTCGACTCGTTCAGCAAATTTGCAGTTTTCGGATAGGAAGCCATAGCCAGGATGCACTCCCTCACTGTGGGTCATGCGCACTGCTTCACATACTTTGTCAATATCCAAGTAACTAGCACTGGAGGCTGGGTTGGGACCAAGACAGACGGCTTCATCGGCAAGGGTGACATGCGGCGATCGAGCATCGGCGCTGGAGTAGATGGCTACGGTCTTTATGCCATGTTCACGTGCCGATTTGATGATGCGGATGGCAATTTCGCCGCGATTGGCGATGAGAATTTTGCGGAGGGGAGGTGGCAATGACACTGATGATGATGACGACGAAGTGCTGCTGGTGGAAAATGGCGCGATGGACGACGACGACGACGACGACGATGCTAAAAAGAAGCTAGAGCTATAATCAGTTGGAGATGACGTTCTTCTCAATGGATAAACGACGCTGCTGTGGTGGAAATAACGATGTCGACTACCACCACTGCCGATGCCGATGCCGCTGCTGCTACCGACGACGCCATCAACATTGCCACCGTCAATTCCAAAAAGTGCCCGCGACAATGCAGACCGATGACATCGACTGCTACTACGCGACGACGATGATAATGCCATGGATTTCATGATGATAATTATGTCCGATAGCTGTGGTGGTAATCCGATCCAAGCCGCTGCCTGCCGATGAAATGACAATGAATGCCGCCACCAACACCAACACCAACGCGAACGCGAACTCTCTTCAAAAAGAAGTGAAAGTGGTGGATGGCATGGTTCGCAACCCTTTCAGAACCGAAGCCGAATCTTTTGAAAAAGGGGGGCGGGGGGAACCCGAAAGATCTTCCCGAAAGATCTTCAATTTCAAATTTTTAATTCAAACTTTGAATCTTAAGCAACCCCAGGAAGATATTGGCCACTATGATACGGAGGAATTAGTAGAAAGTGGGACCTTTGAAAATTCTAGAGATCGTGTGTGTGTTTGGATTGGGCGGGTTCGGTTGCCGCCGCTGGATCGATTCGCCATCCAGCCCCAATCAATTTCATTTTACTTACTCCTATTCACTATTCAATTCCTCGCATCAATTCAACTCAAATCATCGATCATCGCCGCCATGCATTTGAAACTCTTCACCCTCCTCGGCAGCTCCGCCACCCTCCTTCTCATCTATCCTTCTACCAGAGGAGGGGTACTAGTCTCCGCCGACTGTCTCGTCGAAGGCGACATGATGTTCATGGAAGGTCAAAGCATAAGTCACATCGGTCTCGAATGCATTAATGCCACCTCGTACGATGCTACCGACTCGGTCTGTGGGCCTGATGGTGCCATTATCAAAATTGATGCAGTATACACCTGTCCAACGACAAATATAAACTGTATTCAATGTGGAGAACGTAGCGAGGGTGCAGCATTATGTTTGGATACTACCGACATTCCCAGCAATTGCGTTGATACCACCACCGCCACGGGGTCAACTACTACTTCAACTACTGAGGGAGAGGGCACCTCCTCTCTCACCGGATGTCTCGTGGGCGATATAATGTACACAAATGGTCAAAGCACCGGTCATATTGGCATCGAATGTGTCAATGACACTTCGTACAATGCCATTGAATCCATCTGCAGCGGCGACAATATTATTACAGAAACGGATGCGCAATTCACTTGTCCGGAAGAATCATCCTATTGTGTCCAATGTGGAGTAGTGGGAGAAAAGGGATCGGCATTATGTTTGACAAGTCCAGAGGTTCCGAGTGATTGTGCCACCGCAGTCGAGCCGGCAACTTCCCCCACTTCGGTGACGGTGACTAGTCCGGCGACACCTACTGGTAGTAGCAGTAGTGGTTCCGTCAAGAAGAGTGGTGGTATAGTAGCTTCGATGATGGGGATTATGATCTTTAGTGGGAGTGTGCTGGTGTAGTACAATTTGCAATCATCACTCTGATGTGGTGGTGTGTGGTGATTCGGAGAGAGAAGCAGTCGATCCATGTTGCTTTTGCATACCTACCTAGAATAGATCTATCCGTTGACGATGATGGACGATGCGCATGTACATGTACTTCTCGACGCACTTTCAATACAATGATGATGGAATGATTGATGTGGTTCCTTGCCGTGCAACCGATGGAAACGAAAGATGTAGTAGTACTGCCTGCGGTGCATAATATTTCATATGCAACAAGTTGTCAAACCTCGCCTCGTAGTTCTTGTGTTTATTTCGCTCTCCAATATCGATCTCTAGAGACAGAGCGAGATTGAGTACATTGGGGATTGGAGATTAATTGTGGAAGCACTGCATCGTCGCTTTGCATCGTCGCACTTCGCCCACAGCAAGAGGACCGCGCGCGAGAGTATCGATCGGTGTGCCACGTGTAAGGAGGTGGAGCCGAGTCGTCGCTTCGACGACGGTGTCGTGCATACGTTAAGTAATTAAGTATCTTTTTCAATTTCAAATTTTCATTTCAAAGTTCATTAAGTATCTTATTCAATTTCAAATTTTAATTTTAAAAGTCCAAAATTATCTTTCTGAGGAAGGTCTGCCCGGCCGTCGTCGTGCCGAGATCAGGCTGCTGCCGTGCACCGCATGCCCCAGCTAATAAATCCAAGATCCAAGATCCAAGCGAACCATGGCGGCGTCGTCCCCCCTATCCCTACTCGGCTTCACCGCTACCGCCACCCTCCTCCTACTTCTGCATGCCCCCACCAATGTCCTCGCTGACTGTCTCGTCGAGGGCGACATGATGTTCATGGAAGGCCAAAGCATCGGCACCTTCGGCCAGGTCTGCGTCAATGAAACCTCCTACGATAACAAAGACAAGGTCTGTGGACCCAATGGCGAGATTATATTGGTAACAACCTCCACGCAAAATTGTCCATCTGACATTGGCACTCCGTACTGTGTTCAATGTGGCTCTGTCGAGCAGGGCGCTGCTCTTTGTTTGGATACGACGGATGTCCCGGAAGTGTGTTCGCTCACAAGTGATACAGGCGATGATGCCTTTGGCAATAATATGGGAATGATGGGAGGGAATGATGACACTTTCGAAATGTTGCCACCCTCCACACCTTCCTCGGGAATATCAATAACCTTTTCCACCATGATTTCAAGTATGATGGATGATTCAATCACATTTTCAAGTTTTGATCAATGCGACAACTCCGCAGATATTGCGGCATGGAGTCTCAACAATATGTCGAACGATGACAGCAGTATACAGTATTGTACGACACAATGGAACGGGGGATGTTATTATCTAGGGGATTGTACACAGGATTGCTTTGTGGAATTGGGATTTTCAGAGGCATGCGCGGCTTGTTTTGGGGAGGTGGCAAATTGTATTGTTGAGAAAGATTGTCAGAGTTCGTGGTACGTTTGTTGGATGAGTCAAGTTGCTCAATTATTTTCACGCTTGCAAATCATCCTCTCTCACACACTCCATTATTTCTTTCCTGAAAAAGTGAGTTTGATGAAGAATCGGAGGAGTGTGCGACGTGTCGACTACCTTGTGTAGAAGCTTTGGACGAATGCAGTGGCGTATCTGCAATGCTGATTGACGACTCCTCTTCTTTGAACACAACAACAACATCCAGCACTATTTTATCTTCACCAACCGCCGCTAATGCACCAGAGTCTACTGCTACCGGATCGACAGTTAGTTCACCCATTGGCTCACCTGCCACGACGGCATCGTTTCCCATCAACACTGCCACAACGGGATCTATGGAGTCGTCCATCACCACCACCATCCCTCCTCCTCCCTCCACAACAACACTACCTTCACCAGATAGTTCTCGAACTGTTGTCTCAAGTGGTAATAGAATCATCTCTTCAATTCCAATAATTGTTAAGATGGGAGTGTTGGCTTGTATATCCGCCCAGTGGATAACCGTGGCTCTGTTGTAGAGAGTTGTTTTGAACGTGTCTGAGTTTGCGTTTGCCTTTCCAGTACAGTTGTATTCCGCGTCCCATTGGCATTACCATTCCATATATTAAAGTAAGGCAGAAATATTTTACGATACTATTCATAATAGCGAAAAATAAATGGGAACGGGGGCATAACTATTATGATACCACTCAAAGAGAGAGATGCAAGCGGGGAGGGAGGAGAGCTGGGAGTGCGTGGACCGATGTAATCTTTTCAGAAAAAAGTCCTCTCGTTTCCATGAAATGGAGCGAAGAAAGTTCTTTCGTCATTACGCGATCAATAATTGATCATCAATACATCATGCACACACACCCAACAACATCTCTCTTTCTCCTCAATCTCTGATTCTCAAGAGCGGGTACCAAATAATTAGTTGCCTATTCAGCCCGCTCCCTTAGCCTCAGGCACTCAATTGTGGCAGATCGGATATAGTCTTGGCCTGTCCTGGTTTCATTTTGCGTTTGGGTTTGGTAGAGGATGATGGTGGTGGCTGTTGTTTCCGTGCCTTGTCGGCAAGAGCCGAACGAAGATTTTGGGTTGGTTCCTATTTGATGGATTCAATGGATAGAGAGGGTAAGTGAGTTAGAAAACGCGCAATATCCAATGAACGGAGTGCTCCAAGTCAGCCAATAATTTGTCTTTCCCTAGATCCCCCCACCCAACACCGACAACGAACGCATCGAGTAAAGCAAAAAGTGAATTGTATTGCCGTTATGACTCGTATGATTTCAATGATAGAAGTACATTTTCCGTACGTTCCTTGATCAATCAAGTGACCAAATGAAAACAGCCTTAAGGACGGCAGGAATCATTCCCCTTCCACAACCATAAGATTCCTCATCGCTGCAAAAAACTTGCAACGTCGAAGAAGAGTCGTGGCGGAAATGAATTGATGTTCCAGAATAAACGCACGCAAATAATCCGGTTGTAATTGATGTAATATACATCATGAGGATATGCGCAAACATACATTGATCTGGGTGTGCGTGTGTGTGAAGTTGTCGTCGGTATTGTCGCATTGATGTTGTCGTTGTATCCCCCCCTTTTCACAAAAATAGCATAGTCCTCCATCGACACCCTCTCCATCAGGGTACCAAACATACAAACAAACGAACACGTCGCTTTCTCCAAATCTCTCTATGTTCTTCACTAAAACTCACCTCTTTCAAATAATTGATATCACACAAACTAACAAAGTAGGCCTTAGTCATGGCCAATAAAGTGAATGGATTCAAGCATGCTCGAAGGATGTAGGGGACATAACGCTGGTAGATATTCTTTCCTCCCTTCTTCTTTGTGGCGGCGGCGGCGGAGGATGAGATAGCCACATTGACTTTGGACTTGAGTGCCGCCGACTTCTTCTTTTGTGCGACAGATTTGGCGGAGGAGGCGAGCGATTTGGTCTTTTGGATGATTGGCTCTTCTTCATCATCATCGTCAACTTCGGAATCATACTCATCTTCATCATCGTTGGCTCCTCCTCGAATTTGCAGTGTCGGATATTTTTGTATTGATGCCGGTGATGTAATGTCAAATTGATGACGTCGTCGACTTCGGGTCAATACGCCAAAGTGGCCCCCACTCCGCGAGAAGGCAGATGATGGCGACGCTACTGTTGTTGCTGCTGACACTACTACTGATGGTCCCGACGACGAATAAGACGCGACACCCAGTAGCACAAGTGCCACGAGCCATGATGATGATGTCATGGTAGACATCATCCTGGCGGCGGCTGTCATGGTCGGCGACGGGTGGAAGTGGAAAGTGGAAGTAAGGTAGTGGAAAGTGGAAATGATCATCCAAAAACGAAAATCGAGAGGCTGTGAGTGGACGATGACGTGGATCTACCTTCCCGCCAAATCTTTACTGCCACTTTCCCCCTTCCTTAAGTATCTTCTTGTTCATAATGACCCTAAGTATCTTTCCTCCAAAAATAATAAGCGAGGTCATCGGCGATGAGTGGCGCCGCGGTCATCGCGACTTCGCGCGGGAAGGCTTATCGCGGGATCATGACCGATGCCCATGATATGACCATGACGTCCGCTTCATCCTACTATGTAGTGAACGCGTCGTCCCAAGCTCGAGATTGACAATCCAAGGGCGCAACGCCAAACTGCGCATTGCACAATGACGATACCATCCAGCAGCAGCAGCCCGGCTGAGTTGCACGGTCTTGCTGTCAGTAGGAGTTGCAAGACGATGGGTCGCCGCCGCCGCTTCGTCGCTTGGATTGCAATTGCGGCGGTGGCAGCATTCGCCATCCTATCATCTATGAATGCAATTGATACCATTGCAATCTTTCCATCATCATTTAATAACGACAATGACAATGGCTGGAATGAACGTCATGGTCGTCGATCCATGGAAGAAGTATTGATGATGCACAATCTTCAAAATAATTCATCTACTCCTACACTAATAGACACCCAGCGACGACGACAATTAATACTAGATCAATGTCCCGACCACGTTCTTTCACCACTTCAAAAACAACAGCAGCAACAACAGACTATTCAATCCCAAGAAGACGGTCAAGCCAACTCATTTTATTATGCATCATCATCTTCATCAGCAGCACCATTATTTTATGCAGCATCCTTTCCAGGATCGGGGGATAAATTAATCACCAAGTATTTAGTAGAGCGATTGACGGGATTGCCTGTTGGTGATGCTGCTGCTGCTGCTGCTACTGCTAGTGGTGATGCTGCTGGTGCCAGGGGTGGTGATGGAGAAGCTAGTGCTACCACTGACCACGGAGAAAATAAGAGAATGGTGGCGGTGAGGACACAATTTCCACACACCTCGGGACAATTGGTGAGTCATTAATGATGACACAATCGCCTCAATAATAAAATGCATCATCTTCATTTGATTCATCAAAATTTGCAAGAGCGAACTACTAACAATCACACCATCATTCATCGTTACACCAGGCACCATTCGACCGAGATATTCCTCGAGCAATTATATTACTCCGAAATCCATTGCATGCCATTCCCAACTACTTTAATCGAATGTACGAAATGAAGAACCATTTGCCCACTGGTTCCTCTTCTTCTTCCTCCTCGTCAACATCATCCTCCTCATCATCGTCACAACAAAAGGAGGAAGCACGCAATGCATGGATCGAATGGCGCGACACCCAATTATCCTCCCAACTCATGCTCTATCGTCGATTTGTATCCTATTGGATGGATCGTCATGCCGGCAAAGGGGAGAATGATCGACTATACTTTTCATATGAGAGTTTAGTCAATGAAGATACGGGGCCGGGAGAGACATTACGATTGGCATTGTTTTTGGAGAGGGGTATGAAGGAGAGTGCGATGGAGTGGGCTAAGTCAGAATTGGGTGGGAGTAATCCAGATGGGGAGGTGGACGAGAATGATGGTTTCAGTGCTGAGGAGACGAGCGTAGGTAGTGGACGAAAACCGCAACCTATCGAGGATGGATTGAGTAGTAGCACGGAAGAATTGATTGACAGAGCGGGGAAGGATGCAACAGTGATGATGGCGGCTGCCGATGACGTACCGTGCATATGGAAAGAGGTGGTGTATTCTACAATGTTATCATCGCAATCGCAGGAGCAACAAAACGGTGTTGACGAGCTTACTTATAATTTCGGTATGGATGGTGGGGAATGGAATTCAGAAGATCGGCCATACACACCGGAAAATCTTGCGGAGATGACGGATATGTTATTGCAGCTATTGAACCGATGGAGCCGTCATCAGAGGGTCCTGACCATTCTATCTTTTTACCACCGAGTGGTAAATAGGGAATATTTGGCATCCACTGGCAATTTAGAAGCTGCATTGAGTGGGCAGGATAAAGATGCTCAGGAGCAGCACCAGAAAATGCAACAACAAAGTGAAGAACAACAACAACAACAACTGCAGCAGCAACAATATCAACAAGAACAGCAGCAGCAGAAGCAGCCGCCGCCGCCTCTTCTGCAAGGACCGCCGCCACCACCACTGTCCATGCTTCCCTTTCACATTATACAAGCATCTCCTCCGAACACGGCATCGACTGTGGCCACGAACTGGCTCATAGGACTCTTCGAGCCCCAGAAGGATGTTGCGTTCATGAAGAATAACTGGCCGCAGGAACCCATCCAGCAGTCAGGAAGTGATACCACAATCGATGCAAACATTGTGACCAAGACGCACAATATGGATCTGTTGACATTGTACAAACTTATCAGGCGTGAGTTTAGTGTGTGCTTTAGTGGGTGCTTCATCTCTGTTGCTCTATCATTTCTTTTTATTGCTAACGCATACCCGTGAATATCATTCACATGTCTCTTTGTCAAAACCTAAAAGCAAGCGTTGAAGAGGTATTCTTCGTTGTTTCGTATCGGGACAACGATTCCAACAGGGATGAAATCAACGAACTCTGTAGCTACAAAAATGTCCTATGCATCGAATACGAAGAGTTGCTCTACAAAAACGAGGACGAATTGCATGCCATGGTGAAGTTGCTGACAGAGAAACTTCGCAAGAGATTCAAATACTACTTCGGTGCTGACTCCAATTTGCTTCAACTAGAAAATGAATTGGATGCCGTCGAAAGATTAGATGCCACCGCGCGTGTAGCGGCCGCCATGGCCAACGAACCGGCAGAAAAGGTGGACTTGAAATTCGGTATCCATGGTGGTTACCAAAGTAAATCGTCGGAAGTTGTCCATGCCGATGGAGAATCCGCGGGCGATAAAATAATGCCCTATGACCGCCTCCGAGGTCGCCGACGGCGCTTGTCTATTGCGCTTCCAGGTGGTGGATGTGAAATAACGTGGCCGCAGCCGGCGCAGGGGAACGTTCAAACTTCGTACGCAGCGTCCTATCCAGGTTAGTAAGATTTGTTGGAACCATTTATTTGATGAGCATCAACCAACCCCCGTTTAATCGTACTCCAGGTTGCGGTGCGCGCATGACATGGAATTTGGTAAGTTCATTGCCGTAAACTCATATTACACTGTCGTCAGGCAAATCTTACGTTTGTGTTCTGTTGGGCGATGGGCATAGATTGAGGCATTGACAGGGTTGTGGACGGGCGATGATTGGGATAACAATCGTAGAGGCAAGCAGGTGGTTACTGTCAAGTAAGTTCTTCTCGCTTTGAAAAATTGCGGCTCAGCTGCGTTTTACTCGACATTAACCCATTCATTTCCCTTCTTGAAGGACCCACTACCCGCATGATGCAGGCCAGCTGGTACGACAATGGTCTGAAAATTGATTGCAATTTCATCGACTCAGAACTCTTTTAACGGGATTGTTGCATCGGACTATCAAACATTGTGTAGGTCTCATGGGATAACGAGATAAAGCGTGCGATAGTCATTATCAGAAATCCCATGAACTCTATTCCATCTTTTTTCAACCACATGTAAGTTTGTTGAGGTATTGCAACTTCTCCCGCCATTGTCAGTCGAAGTCTCACACATGATTGCCACCATTAGATTCGAAACACAGAATAATCTACCAATTCACAGTCAACGAGCGCCAGTGAGTGACTGGATCGAATGGCGTGATCGTTCGGCAATGTCTCAGATCAACAAGTTCGCAAAATTTGTTGATTACTGGATGAACCGATTCGATGATATGAACGATGATCGCATCTTCATCTCCTACGAGACGCTTATCGACGACAATGAAGGGCCACAAGAAGCAATCAGATTGAACAATTTCTTAACTAGAAGTGAAGGAGTTCATCCAATAGCCTCCGAATCCGTTCCTTGTGTCTGGAGAGCTGTTGTTAAATATAAGGAGCAGGTGAAAACCCCAAATCAGACGCTCAAGGATGAGAAACGGCGGCGACTTGATCCTGCTCACCATGACTCTCAACGTTCAGGGCCTACTGAACGACCATACACCCGGGAAATGCTAGAGTCCATGTCCAACATGCTCGTAGACTTGATTCAAAAGTGGGGTGATCGTCATCTCCGTTTGCGCACCACACTTGAGAGATACCAGCAGGAAGTTCATGCGGCATATCTCAAAATTGTCAACCAGTCCTCAGAGACGAATAGTATCGAACAGCCAACAAAGACGTTTCATATTTTCCAAGCATCGTTACCTCACACTGGATCAACTATACTGAACAACATATTAGTCGGCCTTTTTGATCCAACCGCAGCCTACAAGAAGTCTTCATTGATAACAATTACTCATGAGGTAGGCTTACTCGAGCTTTACCAGAGAGAAAGGCATAATTTTGACGAAATCTTTTTTGTTGCGACTATTAAGGGTGTGGATACGAATACACACATCGACAAAGAGCTATGTAAATACGACAATGTTCTGTGCATTGATAGCGAAGACCTCACCTACACCAGTCGAGACGAATTGTCTGCAATGGTTAATAACGTGGCGAATAAATTTCAATCCAGATTTCAATACTTCTTCGGGCTTGAATCGTTAGATGAAAGTAAGCGCGTGGCTGCAGTTAAAAGGTTAGAGGCATTGGATATTGCAACAGCTGTAGTGGATGATCGACCTCAGGAGATGCAAGATGCGAAGTCTGGAGTTATAACGGAATCCACCCAAATCAGAGTGAATGGGAAATCGTTTCATATATTCCAAGCCTCTCCCCAACATACTGCATCCACCGTAGCGACAAACTGGCTGATGGGCTTGTTTGAGCCTGATCAAAACTACAGTTTTTTGGTCAACAGTGAATCACTGACGAATGTAAGGCACAACGATAAGACTGTACCGATCAACACGGTGAGAATTGAAATATGATATTTTCCAGCGTTGCCGAACTACCTCGCTTTGCTGACATGAATTCATATCTATTTTTCAGACGGTGGTTACGAAGACCCATGCTTTAGATCTCATACGGTTATATAAGATATACAAACTTGAATTTGATGAAGTCTTCTTCGTGGTTTCTAACCGCGGGACAAGTACAGAGACAAGAATTGATCCATCATACTGTCAGTACGATAACGTGTTGTGCATTGAATACGAAGAGTTGCAGTTTGAGTCGAATGAAGAAGTCGAAAAGGTTGTGAACAACTTAACTGACAAATTTCGAGCGAGGTTTGAGGTACGTCAGACGTTCTTTTTCGTGATTGTTGTTTGCGAAGGGGTAATCATCTTACAATGATTGCCGTCTTGGTCTACAACAGTACTTCTTTGGAGCAAACTCAGATTTTTTCAGTAATGAAAGAATTGCCTCTGCTGTGCGGCGCCTGAATGAAATGATTGAAGTGGTTGCATCATTAGAAAACGAGTCCTTTAAATCGGCAGATAATAAATTCGGTGTTCATGGAGGACATCGTAATCGAGAGGGCATTAAGAAGCTATATTACTGCGGCGGCGCTCAAGGATTCTTGAATACTCGACAGAATTTCAGGTATTCGACGTTTGGACTGTTCCTGGCTAAGTCACTTTTCCCAGACTTCGAGGGCACCGTCAGCATGAATTCCGGCACCGTCGAGACCTCTGCGCTTGCGCTGACAGAAGTCACAATCAACGACGCAACAGAGCATGATATGCTTATTGTGCACTCCCATCAATTCTGTTCTGTTGATGTTGAAGCCTTCCCTGGTTATCAGCTGCACATCAACGCTGAATATTATGATATTCACCCGACTCATCGTGATAACATCAACGGGGAATTAACTTTCAACTATCTGCCTCCTGGTGATAGTACTTTTGTTATTGGTCCACACGAGGACACTAGTCGAAGCATTCGTGTTCCTCTTTGCTCGATGCGACTGTGGTACCTACACATGAGCCGACAAACGGAGTTGAGTAGGATTTTTGAACCCATGAGCAAACCGAAGAATACCAGAGAGCACTTTTTGCTCTACATCGTGAGTGCAAGTCTTTGCATGTCCCAACACATTCGTTTGTTCGTCTCTCAACATCAATGTCTCTCCTCTTATTATTTTCCAGAACTCTCACTTCATAGAGTACCGGGAACGTGCAGCGAGAGCATTATCTGAAATTGCGCCAATTCATACCGCTGGGAAGTGCCAGGGAAATTTTGAAGCCTACCCAACCTCGTCCAACGAGGGCAAAACTGCTCAATGCGTGCCCTTTGACGATAATCAACGACCATCATCAATTCAGCCTATCTCTGGTCACACTGGAACAGACAGTCAACGAGACAATTTGGATCTCTATTCGAAATACCGATATGCACTTGTGATGGAGAATACAGATGCTCCTGGATACGTGTCAGAGAAAATTTTGCATGCATTTTTAGCCGGAACCGTTCCTATCTACTTTGGAAGTAGATTAGTCTTCGACATATTCAATGCAAAAGCATTCATTTTCTTTGATTTGGACACACCGCAACAAGCATTGATGGAGATTCAGTTCTATGAACAAAATCCTGCAAGTTACGAGGAAATGTTGGACGAACCAATTCTTGCGCATGGAGAGGAAACAATAGAGATGTATTTTTCATGGGATGAGACCGTCGGAAACGGAATGCTGAAATCTCGCATCCGCGAGATGATGAAGCTGGAATACTAGTGAAGATGATCTCTCGAGAAGGGCAAGTAAACGGCATGTGTAGAAATGCCAGCAGACCCGTTCGCATCATCAATCTGCTGTGTCGTTTACGCTCACGTCGTACACAATCTCTCCCTATTGAGTATGCTGGTAGTAAAAAGAACAGCTGTCATCTTCATTCATTGCAGTTTCGACATTGAGAAAAGAAGATGTTCAGGAATCTACATTAGTTTAGGATATTGTAAAGTATCGTAGCGGCGGTGATGAAAACAACAGTAACGGATGACGGATGCCTATGAAGTTCTCAGATGATTCGGCTAGTGCCATGTTTCCCAGAAGACTACCACATTCCGATAGCGACTTCAAAAGATCATTGCAACACCTGTGGCCGCCATGGCGACAGCGGCAGCAGT
>JALLBK010000581.1:0-16560 GCA_036940085.1 Discostella pseudostelligera | reverse complement strand
GTCTGGCGACGGTCAGTATTTGAAGGGTACGCAACACGGATTTTGCCCACAAACATAAAACACAACCGGGCGACGGTCAGTACATTTGAAGGGTACACAACACAGATTTTGGGTACTCAGAATTTTTGCCCACAAACATGGCCTAAACCTAGTCGCACTACGGCAGTCGTCGGCGCAAATGGCGGGAAGTGTGTTGCGCAAATGGCGGGAAGTTGCAATTCCACGTGTAGGTAACACGTAGATAGTGCATCGAGAGGTGGGCATAGCACGATGCGACGAATCGATCGTCGATTGCCCCTTAAAATCTACCCGGATTTGGGGTCGGCAGTGATAGAAGACGAGAGGTAGATATTATACTGACGAGGTCAGTCTGTTTGCATCTTGAGTCGTAAGTATTTGTGAAGTGCTAACAAAACACAAATAAAACACAAACTCGATCTAAATATTGCCAAGAGTTAGTATACAATACTATCTCTCTTGTCTATCATCACCTCACGCCAACAAGTAATCAAGATGCCCATAATACACATGCTTCACTGCATCCAAAAACTGCACATCTCCATTCTCCTCCGTCAATCGTTGTATTTTGTACAATTCTCTTTCACTAAAGTGCAATTCACCATTGAAAGAGTTGCTATGTCCTATTTCTACACCAACCCAACCGGTAACTTTTAATATAATCTCGTAAAATCGATCATGATCACCAACAAGTACAATATCAAAATGTCTTGTCAGTAATTCAATACCGCGTCGGACTCTTTCTTCTTTCGAAACATGGTATGGATTCCGTGTTAGACTATTGTACAAGATGTAATCCAATTGAGTATTGAAACGTCCATGTTGATTATAGTTCTCTGGTTCGAGATGATGTAGAAATTCATCCAATGTAAGCCCAGGAGTGATCATACCCTTGGTTTGACTGATGGTGTGTCCCACCGCTTCACGGAGCATGGTGGCGACGACAAAGTTGCATCCCTGACCTTCGACTTGTTCTCTCCATTGATACAAGTATGCCTCGCTCTCGTTGAGATATAGACTATGACCATGAGCATGTACGATTCTCCATTCATTTGGGCCGATGTTGTGTACCTGATCCTCCATACCCCGGATGAAGCTGCGTTCGACCGCAGCACCTTTCCTTCCCCAATGGGTGTAGTAGCTAACATTGGGATTCATCTTCTTTAATTTACCCAGCCATCGATTTATAGATGCTCCACCGGTGCATGCAATATGGTAGAAGAAGAGGATGCCACATTGGTAAGGTAGAGATGATTCATCGATAGAGCGCACGATGGATAATGATAACGGTGCTCCTCGTTGTACAGGATATGATACCTTGTTATTGTATGCTGATGTTGTGGCCATGAAACGAGCTTGTGACGATGCATCAGTTTCTACTATCTCCGATTCGGATGATGATGGCATGGGAAGGAACTCCGCCTCGTATATCTCATTATCAACGAGGAGATGTGAAGTATTATCTAATGTTCCTCTCGATGCTAGCACCCTAGCGTCAAAAGTAGTATGAATGTGGCACGATGTTAACGCGACGATAATCCACGCAATAATAAGAATTGGGCAGCGAAGCGAGAAGAGTCTCGAGATCGCTTTCTCCATTGTAGAAATAATCATGTTGTTGTCTGAAGGATTATGATATGAGAGATGAGCAAATCTGGCACTGGCACCTTGCTCGTCGTCGCTCGTCGCTGCCTATTGTGTGTTGGACTGCGGACTACACCGACGCTGATACCGATACCATGCCAATGCCAATGCCGCCGATGGTGATGCCATTGCAAATATTATTGCTATTGACTATTGATGCTTTACTTGCGGTGTGGGTGGTGGTATTGTTTGAAAAGGTTGTCGTTGTTCGGTTGCGGTTGGATGATGGATGGAGGGCCGGCTGCGGATGGAGTCAGTTTGTCTTGCACCTTCTCTTTTCTCATTAATTCAGAAAGATACTTAATAGGAGTAACTAATAACAACCACCCCACCACACTGGATATCGCTGACAATTTAGCGAAGTGATCATCCCGCCAAAACTTCGCCGGAAGACGAAGTGCGCACGTCGCACCGCTTCAGGAACACACGTGGAAGGAGTGTGCCCAGCCATCGACTTCAAGATGAACTTTTTCATGCTCGGATATTCCGCCATGGCAATGGCCGAAGCCGAAGCCGAAGCTCCCATCCAATCTCTTGCCTCCTTTCCAATCCATTGAACCCGAGCTCAAAACCATTATTTGCATGCAGCCATATAGGTGGTGTTAAAGCCACCGCAGCATCAGTATTGTGTAGGTCGAGGAAGAAGAAGTAGCGGCATCACCTGGTTTGTTCTCTTGCACGCCGACACTCACATCATGGGCACTAGCCAATGCAATAGCCATGCTCAACGGCATCGGCGAACAATCGCAACACTGTCGTCGCTACTGCTGTTTGGCAGCACTGTATTGGCGTTCCAAATTCCAGCACCAAAAACTTCATCATCATCAAATGCATCGCTTCGTCATCTTCCCTACGCGCCAACAACAGCAACACATGTTTTGTTTAGCACCCAGCTCGACAGGGACATTGAAACAACGAAGAAGTCGTCGTCGTCATCACCAACAGTAAGCAACTTGAACCACAACAACGATCAATCAGGCACCGAGCCTACAATCCTCGACTTGTCCTCCTACGAAACCGCACTTCTCTCGGCATGGGATGCCGACACCTCCTTACAAAAGGGCTTTGATTGGGAAATTGAAAAGTTACGACGACACTTTGCCGGATTGCGTCAACGCGACTCCGACGGTGCATGGGTACGCACCGAGTCGATTTTTGACTTTTTGGTAACACATACTCCGTCAGCGATTGTGAGTGTCGATGCCGATGGAAAACGATACGAGGCACCCCCTCGTCCAGTGAATATGCTCGATGTGGGAGTGTTGGTAACCAAGAATTTATTGAATGGATTGGGATTTGGACCTACTCTGGGTATGGCAGCCGTGCCCGACGCGGTCATACAAAAGTACGAGGGAAGTTTCTTCTCCTTCATCAAGGGTGTATTGGGGGGGGACTTGCAAACATTGGCAGGTGGACCACTGTTCTTGTTGCTGGCCAAGTATTACAAGGATTATGGACCGATCTTTAATTTGAGTTTTGGACCTAAGTCATTCCTGGTGATATCGGATCCAGTTATGGCACGACATATATTACGAGATAGCAGTCCAGAACATTATTGTAAGGGTATGTTGGCGGAGATATTGGAACCGATTATGGGGGATGGATTGATCCCAGCGGATCCGAAAATATGGAAGGCAAGTAAGATATGGATGATATTGTTTGCAGATAGATTCGTCATGCGCCCTTTTGCATTGTGGTTGAATGTTACGTTCGACATGCTTTGTTCACTTGGTTTTGTCCTACGTTCAATACATCCATCCTCATATCATTCTTTGATCATTGCGTCCTTTGCACACTATTGATCCAGGTGCGACGTAGAGCTGTCGTCCCAGGCTTTCACAAAAAGTGGCTCTACAACATGGTAAATCTCTTTGGGGACTGTGCCGATCGTCTCGTTGCCGATCTTGACACATATGCTGCGAAAAAACAAAAACTCGACATGGAAGAACGCTTCTGTTCCGTAACCCTAGACATTATTGGCAAGGCCGTCTTCAATTACGATTTTGGCTCGGTAACCAAGGAGTCTCCCATCGTGAAGGCAGTGTATCGAGTATTACGTGAGGCGGAACATCGATCATCATCCTTCATCCCGTATTGGAATTTACCATATGCAGAGAAATGGATGGGTGGTCAGGTCGAGTTCCGTAAGGACATGGGAATGCTGGATTCAATATTGACGAAGCTTATCAATCGAGCTGTGGAGACACGACGAGAGGCCAGTGTGGAGGAGTTGGAAGATAGGGATGTGGGAGATGATCCAAGCTTGTTGCGATTCTTGGCTGATATGAGAGGGGAGGATTTGACGAGTAAGGTATTGAGAGATGATTTGATGACGATGCTAATTGCGGGGCATGAGACGACGGCTGTGAGTAATGCGATGATTTGATGCCATTTTCGAAATGACCACGCGTACTAACACACATCTTCAAATCACAGGCAATGCTCACATGGACATTGTTTGGACTCGCGAGCGGAGATTCTGGCCTAATGAAGGAGATCACAGCAGAAATACGAATGGTAATGGGCAATAAGTCTCGTCCGGACTACGACGATCTCGTCCAGATGAAGAAGACGAGATGTGCATTGATTGAAGCTTTACGATTGTACCCAGAGCCACCAGTACTCATTCGTCGAGCGAGGATGGAAGACACTCTTCCTGCCGGTGGTTCTGGGATCAGTGGTGGTATAAAAGTATTACGAGGAACGGATATTTTCATTTCAACGTGGAATTTGCATCGCGCTCCCGAATATTGGGAAAATCCAGAGAAGTATGATCCAACACGTTGGGAGAGGCCGTTCAAGAATCCAGGCATTAAGGGGTGGGAGGGGTATGATCCCAATAAAATGTCGGAGTTTAACCTGTATCCCAATGAAATCACATCAGACTATGCGTTCCTTCCGTTTGGTGCTGGGAAGAGGAAGTGTATTGGTGATCAGTTTGCAATGCTCGAGGCAACTGTAACTCTGGTATGTATATGAAATTTTATCCTATTTATTGCTTCCGCTCTCTCTAATTTTGACTCTTTTCACTCTCAGTCAATGATCCTGAACAAATTTGACTTCACACTGGTGGGAAAACCGGAAGATGTTGGGATGAAAACTGGTGCTACCATTCATACTATGAATGGACTCAATATGATGGTAACTCCTAAGTCTGACACCGATCCTATACCAGCGACGAATGATTGGTGGGTACAACAACACTTGAGTCGAGGATTTAATGCCAATGGGCGACCATATGCAACAACAGAAGATGCCGCTTGGACAACGTCAACACATAAGAAGGGTGACTTGACGCCCTAATTGGTACACAACGATGTGTTGAATGCACGAGAACGCGGTTGTCTCAGCAGAATCTGATCTATATGTTACGATCAATTGCTACTTCTCATTCACCATTAATTACGTGTTATTTACTTAGTATCGGTTGCAAAAGTTAATGTTCACTGCACGTTGGACGTGTTTACACTTGCTCATGTTCCATATACACTTCTCTCTTCAGCGCGTTTCGGGTCGGCGAAGACGGACAACAGTTGCAAAGAAGAGCAAATTATGAATGCTGCAATTACGCCGCAGCATCAGCTAATGAGAGGAGAAGTCCAGCAGCAATGAATGGGTCATTCCAATGCTGTGGACAATATTTGTCTTCTGGTATGCACGAAGCCACCGGTAGTGCATCATGTGCCTTGCCAAGGCCCTGTTGTTGACAATGGACAATATTAGGTATATCACAAGCGATTGCCACTCCGTTATCTTTCCTATCACAATTGTACCCGGCAACTAGCTTCTCCACCTCAAGTGAAGTTGCAGCTTCAAACCTCCTCTCTCGTCTTGCCTCATGTGTTTTGCTGGAATCATTGCTATTAGATTCGACTCGTTTCAGCGTTAGTACGCTGGAGACGGAGTCAGAATCGCCATCGGCTAGTTCTTGGTTGACCCATAGTGCCGTAGATGCCGAACCAGAAGCGCAAAAAGATCGAACATGTAGGAAACCTTAATTCAATCATAGCAAGAAATTGAGAACAATACACAGAAAATGAGTTCCTCCATGTATTGTCAGAACAAAACAATTCTACAAACCATATCTCACCGTAGTAATTTAATTGCCTTCGAAAGGTCTTGAAGTTTCGTGTACCAAAATACTTTGGTAGTGTCTCTTTGGCAAAGATGGTATTGATCGAGTGCAACACTAGTACTCCACGTCTCCATTCGACGACACCCCGACCTTGTTCGCATGATAACATTTCGTGTAGTCGTCGAACGAATTTGTTGAGACGGACAGTGGTATTATTTGTGGTTGCAGTTGGTTTATCCTGGCGGCGGTGAGGTGGAGGAGGAGATGACATGGACTTGAAGGATAACTTTTCTGCGGGTGTAACAGCAAGCAGGACGGTGATGTAGATGGGTGGAATAGGGTATGGTAAAATTGTAGGAAAGACGTTCAATCGTCGGGTAGAGCATAAAGTTGGAAAGCCATGATCGAACCATCATCGCTCAAAGAACAAAGTAGTACTCACCAAGCTTGGCCTTTTCCTCCATCAGTCCATCCAACGAACTATCCGAACCACTCAGCGAAACGATGGAGATTGGTCGGCGAATGTTACTGTCGAATTGCTGAGGGTCCATTGCGTCTGCCATCGTAGTGATACTAAGTATTCTCAACTCCGGAAATTGAAGAATTGGTATTGGTCTGTTACAACATCACCTCGCCATAATTGCAGTTAATTGTTTTCCTCGCGCTTTGTACCTCCTCTTCGCCTTCGCCTTCCTCTTCCGATGCAGATGGCTGATGGCAATCAGACACATCTTGCGGGCGAAGCAGAAGCAGACGGTTGTCGCGGCAGGTTTTGGATCTTTATTTTTTGTTCTCCATGGTGGTGTCAAAGGAGGTGTCACCTCCACCGTCGTCGCGTTTGTGCGGGAGCGAGAGAGTGAACTTGATCGTATTGATTCCTATGCAGGATATTTGGATACATTTAAAATTTGAAATTTAAATTCAATAAGCACTTTTGGCGGGAAAACTTGTGTTTGGCGGGAAGGGCCCGGCGTCGGCGGCACGCACGCAAGCACCACACGATGACGATGACCATGAACCATGGACTAATACCATAACACATAACCTAGTACTAGGAGTACCATAAGACATAGCCCATAGCCGGCAAGAGCGTATCTAGTAAGAGCACGTGGTCATGAGCATTAGATGCTAACAATAACAAGGCGATGAGAGTTATGCCGAGGGAGACACTGCTAGTGCTATGCAGCGTCGTCGTGCCATTCGTTGACCCTGTCGCTGCCTACAGCCAAAGTGCGCCTTTGTCATCGTCTGACAAGTCCAGTACCAGTACTTCCACCAGCACTAGAATTACTGATCAACTCGATCATCATGGAGAAGGCGACGTCTCCTCCATGTACCCTGCTGCAGTCCGACGGGCATCTGAAATTGGTATAATCTTAGGAGGAAAGGTTGTTGCACCGATACTGCTTTCGACATTGTTCTCGGCATTTCGTCCTGGCGACTATGACGATGGAGGGTGGGACACATTCTGGGCGACCACCACCCCTGCTGCATCCTCATCAGCATCATCAAAGCACGCAGTTATTTCCCACGCAGCTCGGTTTGCCAATGCTCTTGAATTACTTGGCCCGACGTATGTCAAATTTGGTCAAGCCCTTGGTTCACGTCCAGATGTCGTACCTCCATCCCTCTCCATGGCATTGTCATCATTGCAGGATGATATGGAACCTTTTAGATCGGTGGAAGCTAGAGATATTGTAACAAAAGAATTGATGGCATCACATCATTCCAAGGAGGATATTAAAGCATTGGTGTCGAGCTTCTCTGAACTCCCCGTGGCTGCGGCATCGATTGGACAAGTGTATGAGGCGTACTTACCTAGTACTCAATCGGGACAACCACCCATCCGTGTGGCAGTGAAGGTCCAACGTCCCGGGGTGCGACAAGTAGTGGAACAGGATTCGAAAATGTTACTTGCCATAGCTGAATTTCTGGATTCCATCCCTGCGATTTCCTTTCCACCATCATCGTCAAATCCAAGTTCGTCGACAATACCATTGCCATCCAGGTCCAAACCTACACAACGTCTCATTAATACGCAGTTGGTCCCTGCAGTACGCGAATTCAAGTCGCGTATACTTGAGGAGTTGGATTATCGTAATGAAGCGAACAATATTGTCACCTTTGCCAATTTGTATTCCGAAGGGGGCAGCAGTAGCAGGAACATATCATCGCCGAAGAGAAAGAAGAACACAACAATACCCCGTGTCGTCGTTCCAGAAGTATATCTCGATTGGTGTACCGAGAATGTATTGGTTATGGAATGGATTGATGGGACAAAACTGACCAATGTTCGACGACGTGAAGTCGTTAATGGTGATGATGATTCGGGAAATAACAACGGCAACGGTGACGACGATGCAACAAGGAAAGAGAATTTAGCATTGGTCAAAGTTGCCATCGATTGCACATTGCACCAGCTACTTGTTACTGGAACATTACATGGTGAGGTCGAGTCTTCATTATTTTATTTTTGAAGACCATTTCACGACGTTCAAGTGTCTCTGATTGTTTACTCCGCTGTGTTGTTATTGTCTCGAACCTAAAAAGCGGACCCCCACGCAGGCAATCTGCTTAAGATACTACGCCGAAACGAAGACAATAATTCTGCAGAGGTTTCCCTTGGCTATCTCGACTTTGGCTTATTATCGACAATTCCCGAACGTGTCCGTGATGCATTAGTCTGTGCGGTGGCATTGCAGGTGTTTGAACGAGATGCCTACGCCGTAGCATCCCTGTTTGGTGAATTGCATTTGATTCCGCAGCATGTCCTGGATGATGAGAACGAGAGGGCGGCATTGGCTGATGCGCTGCGTGCTACCTTTGACAATGCATTATTGTATCCCGTCATCGAGAACATATCCTCTGGAAAAGAAGAAGGAGGAAGTGCACGAAATACCGCAATACCCGAGCTCAAATTCGACAAACTCCTCGATTCATTATCGCGCCTCGTTCCACGGTTCCAGTTCGATTTACCACCCTACTTCATTAACAATGCAAGGGCATTAAGCACACTCGAGGGTATTGCCAAATCGTTAGATCCGACATTCAATGTTCTTACGGTCATGTATCCATATGCGTTAAATAGATTGCTTCGCAATCCGACGCGTAGCCCGGTAGTTGATAGAACAGTGCAAACTCTGATTCGTTCGCCATCGGAGAATGGCAAAATGATAATTGACCGACAAAAAATTCGACGACTATTGAAAGATTCAGCATCGATAACGGGTTTATCACAACGACGAGTGATTTGGGATGTTATGAAAACGAGACCGGGAAGAAAATTGACAAGGGGGATCGTCATGGAAGAATTACGAAGGATGTCTACGAACATAAGGAAGCGTGCCCTTCGGACCGACAGTGGCAGGAGACTGAAGAAGAGAAGGAATAAATGGTATTACCTAAGATTATGACACGGAATTCCAATATCGTTGCTGCTTGTTAGCCTCTCTCTACAGAGCCATCCACGAAACATAACAACTCAATTCCTATCTTAATCCGGACACATCAAACTTTCACGAGTATCCACCCCAGTCACCGGATTCGTCCCCTTGGCCGTCGGATGATTGCACAAATACTTTGTTTGATCTTTCCGTAGTTGTGTCTCAGACCAATCTGAGTTCTCAATTGATTTAACACCCTCGAAGAGAGTCGAGCCCGAGACATACATTTCACGCAAGACGGCATTCTTTAAGTTGGCTCGATTGAATTGGGCCATTTCGACATTGCATAGTGACATATCTTATTTTTTTTTGGAAACAACCAAGAGCATCGATGAGATAATAAGGGCTGAATTGATCAATCTTATGCACAAAGAAATGCAAAAACAAAATCACATGTAGCACAACTCGTCCCAATCCCCAATAGTACTCACCAGCACCCTCAAAATTACTTCCATCAACGGTTGCGTCAAAGAAAGATGCGCCAACCAAATTAGAACCACTAAAATCTGCATCCCGTACAATACTTTGTTGAAATGCCACTCCCTTCAAATTGGCTCCGGCAAAATTTGAGTTATCGAGATTGACACCACGTGTAATCGCAATGGTCCTTCCACTTTGAAGAGTCGATGCACCTCCCGTAGTTATTTTCGAGTTGGATGCAATGGAAGCTCCGGCGTCGGCACCACTTGCTATAGAAGCTAGTGCAGGGAGTGGAGTAAGGATGCTACTGCACAGTACGCTGATGGATAGGATGGCGGCGGTGGCGAAAGATTGTGTGTTGGCGACAACATGATGATGGTGATGGGAACTATCGCCGTTTGACGCCGTCGCCGTTCTTGCCGAGGAATATCGACGAGACAACCCATTTCCCGGCGAGACAAAAGCCGTCACGCACAAAGATTGGTAGAGGCATGCAATGCCAACAAGAGGGGGGAATCGTCGGACCATGATGATGCAATAATTGATGAACTTAATGTAGGCTGATGAAGAAATGAAGGAACTGGAACGAGAGGCACCATGAATGAAGTAGTGATGGCTGCCGGCCTGAAGCATGAAGATTCGCTGTGTCAGCGTTCCCGCCAAGATTTTCTGCCAACTGAAACTCCATAGTCTGTCCATCACACCGGCGACTCCTTGACTTTCTGTCCGTCGACGGTGTCTGACAGCGACGACTAGCGACGACGACGACCACGACGACGACGATGAACCATGAAATCCGAAACTGGTCGCATGCCGCCAGAATTTCCTTCCAACCGACTACCTAGCTATATCCATTCATTACCAACATGATCCCATTGCATCCCACCATTGATCATCATGTTGCATGTTTTCGTTTCGATGTTACTACTACTACTAATCGCATCGATTTTATGTGATACTTATGCTGTTGCCTCCGCCGCCGCCGCCGCCGCCGTCGATTCACCATTGGAAGCTGCAGCTACAGTGAATGATGAGTTGGATTTTGATAATGAACAAAAAATAATAGATCATCAAGAATTGTTAGAAGTCGACGATGATAAATTTTGGAAAGACGACAATGATGTCGATATTGATACATTACAACATCATAATGTTCATCATGCGATGGAGAACGAGATTCATTCCGTCAAATATGACAATACTAATTTCCCAACGGTCGTGGAAAGATTCTCTCGTGCAATTGCTTCTGAAATATCAAGACGGTTGCCATTTGTACAACTGCAGCTGCCACTTAATCTACCGTGGTTGTCGTTCAAGAAGAACGGCAACTATCAAGTCTTGCAACAGACACAGATGGTTAATGACGGAGATGAAGTGATATCGCATGAGGGAGAGGGGTTGGAAGAACGTACAGAGGCGAAGGTGGCGGATGATAGGGAACTTCATAATTATCCAAATCAGTATCATCGACGGGAGAGATGGGTTGGTGCATGGTGCCCTCCCGAGTTGTTGGACGCAGACGACAACATAGTTATTAGCAATGCAGGAGAGATCGATGGTATTATAGACAAATCCTTGACGATACCTTATCACCCTCCTCCACTGGAAGTATCATCCAATGACATTTTTGGGGAGGGTAGAAGCAATGGCAGTAATGCAATGATCGAAAATGAACTGTCGGACGATGATGTGCAACCCGGTATGGTGGTGTATGTGTTCCCACGAGAGGAGGATAGTGGAGCAGTAGGAGTCGGGGCGAATGGTCTTGATGATACACCACCAACTCATCGTGAAGGCTTCATCACTTCATCACTGGAATCTTCGACGGAGACCGATAATGACTACGAGGATACGATAGAGGAGGAGGCGAAGGCGGAGGTAGAAGGCGAGGATGACAACTTGACGAGTCAATGTCTCCAAGATATGGGACAACAATATGATCATGACACACGGGTGGTACAATATGCATTGATAGGACGAGAGCCGTTAGAATTGGGTATTGTCGACGTGCACAGACACGATTTTGCATATCAACCCGTGGCACTTACGATTACTCAAGGCGAGTGGACTTCCAGCGCAAAGAATGATGATACTGGTAGTAACAACGACAGTCGTGAATTGCAAACAGTGAATAAGCAATCGTCTTGGTATGGCCTCGGTGGCGGTAGTGGTAGCGGCGATCAACAGGTTTCCTACCGATGGTTTTCATGGGTGACCCATATTGCACAGCTATTGCACAGAGGCAGCGGGAGCCACACCATGGTCAATGTCGATGGCAATAATGGTCTCCTGGGTAGCAGTTCCGATCTCAACCACCGGACACCACTACCGTACCAGAGTAACATATACGAAGAAGATGGGAAGCGTCCATTTGCGGGAGGATCTCATGGTGAAATATGGAGGGCGCGACGTCGTTGTCCAATTATCCTGAGAGGAGCAAGTGACGAGTACATTGGCTCCATTAATGAAAGTTCAACAGCATCCTCTTCCTCCTCCTGCGACGCTGATCGAGATTTGATTGTGAAGCGATTGAAAATAGAATATGGCTACCCGGTATTAGAAGCAGGGTTACGGGAGATCTATTTTGGTGAGCTCCTCGCTCGAGAAGTCGAATCGTCGGGTTTGTTTACCTCCTACGTCGATCACTTCTTTCGAGAAGGCCATCGTGGGCAAGTCGAGCTGTGGATAGTGTTCGAAAATGCCGGATCGTCTTTACGCTCATTCTTGTACACTCCCGTCGATACTGGTGGTTACTTGGTGTTTCAACACTCGGCATTTTGGAGGAAGCTGCGATGGGGTATTGCGGGTGGACGTCATCAGGATGATGAATCGTTGGTGATATTTCAACCGAATCAAAATCGGTATAGTGAACGAGCTTCTCGTGCAGGGCGAGAACTTTTGCGAGGTGAGGCTCGTATTCCATATTCATTGCTGCATGCTTATTTCCCTTAGATCAATCCCATACCAAGACGCATGCATTATAATTCCATCATTTCAGAAGTACTTAAGCAATTGATTTCATCTGTTGAGTTTTTGCACAAACGAGGCATCGTTCATCGGTAAGTGGGGTAGGAACGTGTGGCATGGTTATATCAGCTCGCGATTCGTTTCAAAGAGCACTGATAGTCTTTATTTGCATCTCCTGAAATGCAGAGACATCAAGCCGTCAAATATCATGTGCAAGACAACCCCTACAACTACCGATGGATCCATCCCCACAAAGATTGATTCAGTCCGTTGTCTCCTCGGAGATTTTTCATCCGCATGGGACGAATTCTCATCTCGAAACTTGTACGTCAACGGTCCTTCGTTGAAAGAACAGACAAATGAATATGCTCCGTAAGTTTATGAACATTTATCAATCATGTGTCCTGATACTCGCTGCCTATGGATTCTTATTTGAATCACATTGTCCATAGCCCGGAAGTGCTTTTCCAAGAGTCATCTTGGATCCCTTTCTATCTTGAACGCCCCACCAGCTACGATTCATGGTCGATCGGTGTCGTCGTGAGTTGCATTCAGTTCAAATACCATGCCCACTTACCGATGCTGATTGCCTAAGCTGTTCTCACTCTAACTGTTACAGGCGCTAGAGTTGCTGCTAGGCACTCCGAATGTTTTTTCCGTGGATCAGCGAACTACGGCTCTATTGACAAATAGGTTGACAAAAGTGGGAGCAAGTTCCCTTGATGTTCAACGGGCATTATTTCTTGCGGCTCTGTCGCAATTTTGCATTTATGTCCCTACTGAATTCGATGGGATGAACTGGCCACTTAGGCTTGGAGATCCTCTTTACGACGTCAATGTTGTGAAGCAAAAGTGCACTTTGAAGGTAAGGTTCCACTTCACTTTGCTATGGCTGGCGACAATTGCCAATTGCATTGAATTGCTGTACAACTTTGATCTCTGCTATGCTCTGCTTCGCTCAACATAATCTCAAATTGCATCTCAGGATTTTCACAATGCATTGCGAGCTCGTGACCCTCTTGGTATAGGGTTTGATGATGACGCAAACACGCTACTTCATCTGGTGTGGCGGCTACTGGCCTGGAATCCACTAGAACGACTGTCGGCATCAGAAGCTCTTCAACACCCGTATTTCACAGCACAAAGCTATCAGCATGGTGTCTATCCCAGTCCTGTTACCCTCCCCGACTTCCAGAATGCATTAGAGCACCAAACGTTAGATCCAAGAATTGACATGTCAGCTGAAGCAATTGTAACCGAATTCATTTGTCCAAAGTGTGGCAGGAAATTTATTGACCACAATTCATGTCAGCACCATGCAAGATCACGTAGACACTCGCTATTTTGTACCTATGATCGAAGTCTCTTGCCCCCATGCTTAAATGCTCATTCCATGCTACCGACTCATCCAACATCAGGCTATTGTGACCTTCAAGGTCGAAGGTAAGTAAGACAAACAAAAATGTTTGCGTCGATTCTCGTATGCAGCTCACATTCCGTGTCATTGCAGAAAATCAATAGAAGATTTCCATACAGTTCATTTGAATCCCTCTCATGAATTCTACGGAATATTCGATGGCCACCTCGGCAATCTTGCTAGTAAATATGCGTCTTCCTCGTTTCACCATAAGATTGAGCTCTGTTTATCCGATCTCGATACACAAGTACGTGACCAGACTTCTCGGTCATCGTGGCGAGATGAAATTTCAACTAAAATCACTCAATCGTTTGAAGACCTCCATCATGGCATCATCCAAGCAGTGACATCTTCTCCGGGTGGTATTATGGATGAAAGCGGTACAACAGCAACAATTTTGCTTGTCACGGAACTTGCTGTTATTATTGCAAACGTTGGAGACTCTCGTGCAGTCATGTCACAGTGGTTGGTTGATGAAACCGGAGACACTCGCATTAATGCCATACAGCTGACCGTAGATCATGTTGCATCGTCGGATGAGGAGCGAAAGCAAATTCTAGAACGAGGAGGGTTTGTATCCGAATCAGGTGGTATTGATAGAGTCATGGGAAGACTCGCAGTTTCTCGATCACTGGGTGACATTAAGCTGGCTTCGGTTCTCTCTCGTACTCCACATGTCATTGCCCTAACAAAAAAGGAATTTCATGGGCACTGTGGAACAAAACAAGCATCTTCAATGAAACCATGCTTTATTGTTCTCGCTTCGGATGGCCTTTGGGATGTAATCGACAACCAAGAAGCAGTGGATCTGGCATGGCAAGTGATACAACAAAATGAGAACGGTACTGCATATCAGGAAGCAGCCGAAGTTTTGGCACAAGAGGCTTACGTGAGAGGAAGTTCAGACAACATTGGTGTCTGTGTTGTAGCAATTATGTAGAATATTGTTGAATAGGAGTATATTAATGCGTATACAGGTTCTGTTATCGCTGCCGAAATCAAACCGCATCTTTCTTCTCGAGGTACTTCGAATAATCGCAATCCGACTCAGCGAATCCTATCCGGTTGCCCTGGCCATTATCGAAATGGACGTCATGACCCATGAGGAAATTACTACCAAGTATCGGTTGAGCACCGGCGCGTTCAACAAAGTAGAATCGCGCCGCGAACCGCCCGCGATGTACAATAGATTCCTCCATGTAATGACTTGGTGGTATCGCAACAACTACATCGGTTTCAGAGATGAGAGGTAGAGTACTGGAGCTGTTATTGTCGTTCGGTTCAGGCTGAGTGAACATTTCCGCGTGCGAACTTGCCATGCCGATTGACGCCTCACCGCTCTTGACATTGCTGTTCGAAGGTTCATGGCCACGCAGTACCACAAGGATGGTCGGAAGCGCATTTACTTCCTCAGGTGTCATGTGCCTTGGATTATTGTCGTACTTCACACCTTCTCCATCATCGGCTCCACCCAAGATTTGTCCCCATGCAACTTGGAACGCATGCTCGAGAGCGAATGGGAGGTAGGTATCCGTAGTGCCTGAATCAACGATCACGCCCTTGTCATCGTCTGGACTGCCATTCAGGGCATTTTCGTTTTCCTGCACTCGCACGTACTGCCGATTGTCGCCTTGATTACTAGTATTGACATCATCGTTGTTGTTTGCACGCAAGAATATAGCCTTGATCCGAACAGCATACCAACCTCCCTGGGGGGTGACATTCATTGCGTAAACCATGGGAGTCCGATGGAGCAGGTGGTCCGTTCCACCCAACGTTANGATCCGACAGTGGCAGTGGGTAGAGACGAAAAGAGAGGTTGCCGACCATAGCACAATGAGAATTGCGACGGGTCAAAGAATTGTCCATGCTCGATGTCGTCGTTGGCATTATCCTTCGCTTCACCGGCATCAGACGCAAAGGGATTCTCCTTCACGTAGTACTCACGAAGCTGATCCCAGAATGATCCATCACGATGGTCCATACCCAATATTCCATCTTCAAGCTGATATTGGAACAATCCTGTGACCTGTGAATGATAGCACCGTGATAAGAATGGGCCGAAGAATATTATGCGCAACTGATATCATTGAGGCGATACTCACCTTAGTCTGACATCCGAATTTCAACCGAAAATCCATAATAATACCATCGTTGACGTCATTGTTAGCTGGTGGTGGTAGACCAAAGGGATATACGACATCAGATGCTTCGATCGCACTCCACATCGATCCCTCTGCATACGATGCTGTCATGCGACATTGAAATCTTCTGTTCCCATTACCGTCACCATTGGTGGAGCTTGATGGCTGCTTTGGCTCAGCCTGGAGGCGACGTCCTACGGCCGAGGTGGATGGAACACATGCACCAAAGTCACACGAGAGAGTTCCTCGCTTTCCAGCATTCCTCTGGCATGCCTTCTCTAAGTAGGAGACGCTATTGGCAGCAATGTATTCGCCATCATCATCCACTTCACTTTCTTCTCCTCCTTCTGCACCGTTGTTTATCATTCCACAACCTTCACAACCACCCTCAACATAATTATTCCCACTACATGGAAAGGCCGTGGATCGGGA
>JALLBK010000580.1:0-14080 GCA_036940085.1 Discostella pseudostelligera | reverse complement strand
ATCCCATTCTGCAAGCGCAAAAGATGCCAAACACGCGCAGGAAAATATAATGCAACGACGGCATATGGATCCATTGTCACCAATATCTGTTGATCCTGAATCTCCCAACTACGGTCGCATGGGATTGGTAGGTTTGACATATATCAAGTCGAAACTTAGTAACACGACACCAGTTGAATCAGAAGCAATCCCTTCCAAGTCACCCAAAGGAACACTTCCGTTGTCGTCGTCACGGACAAAGTCGTCAAATGCGATGAGTTCAGTAGTGGCTAGCAGTCGAAGCGGAAGCAACGACACACCAACCAGGCCCACACCTTCTTCGATCGAAACCAAATTGCTGAGGAAGGATGAAAATAGTGTCGACGCAAAGCATGATAGGAACACCGTAAAAGTTCCATTGGCGAAGCATGATCGGTATGATGCTGCTATGGAGGCCTACAGAGGACGTCATAAAAGCTCGTCATCGTTGGTGTGCAAGTCTGAAAGGAATTCCAAAGTTGGACAATTTAGTGTGACCGCTAAGCCTCCATTGACTCTCGATGTTGCGAAGATTGGTGACGCCAGTGAACGAGGCAAGCCCAGTCAGATTCGAGCCAAAGACGGAATAAAGGATAACGTGAGTACTGAAAAGTCTTCGGCTCCAGCCGTATCCTGTCCTCAACGGGCAAGTCAAAGGCGGGCGGAGATTATTGAAATGCACAAGAGGAAGAGTAGAAGTGTGTCGTTATCAAGAACCGCGTCGGGGTCATCAAAGAGTGACACGTCCGACAAATCGATTCTGCAGGCTGATCGTTCGGGAAGGTCTATCGCTCGTCTGGATAATGACAGTAAAGACCACAATGGTGCAAACACAACACGTTCCTACCTTATGCCTCCGAGTATTAAAACCGATAGCAGCGCCACCATGCGGCAGCAACGGAAGCAGCAGACAACTAGGGCACGAAGTTTCTCAGTGCCCCGAAAAGTCGCCAACAAAGATGCTAGTAGTAAGAGTCTAGAGTGCGTGTCGAGTTCTGAGCAATCGAAGAACAACAACTTGAGCCCAACAAAAAGCTTAAGCTTCATTAATAGAGGAGAAGACCACCAGCTGTCGAGAGCCGAGATTCGGAAGGCAAGGGCACGGGAAGGTCGACATCGAATGGTGTCATAACAGTTTGTTTGGATGTTCCATCAGTGGGTCTCAGTATTGTTTTGTTCGTGTCAGTGTGATAAACTATGAGTATTCATTAGTAAGTTAAAACAGCTACCTCTAAAATGAGTGGAAATAAAATGGTTAGAATGTTTGCTATGGATGTCGGTTTCCAGGCTTAATCGTCTGCCGACTGCTATTCCTCTTCGAATTTACGCTGGCTTGTTGAAGCTTGTTGCTTTGTAGTCGGAAAAGCCTCCATACCAAATGTAACCAACGTAACGTGTTTGACGAAACTCTGAGATACGGTAGTTTCGTGTTACATCATACGTGTCAGTGATAGGGTGGTGGTGTAACATTGGTCACACCAGCCCACACCACACATCATGAACAGCTGCAGCAGCATGCAGCAGCAAGCAGCAAGGACCATGACAGATGACATGGCATTGCAATTGGCATAGATTGGCATGTTGTATGGGGCATCATGGACCATTAGATAGTACCGACATCAATTATTAATGGGCCTCGCTCTCTACATGAACTCTCCTCTCATGACTATCTACTTTTTCAGAACGGGCATACGAACGAGCGAGAGACAATGGCGATCAAATTTGCAAGCTTTCAAAGCCACTCGTACTACTTAGCAGCTCTGATCTGATATCAACTCCATCGCCGAACCCATACACATCGAAGATCGGCAACACCGGCCGATATTGATATTCCCTTAACTTTGTTAACTCACCATTCACACAAATCATAGCTTGCGTGGGAAAGCCCTCGGTAGAATACAATGCTCTCAAGGACCCAGCTGGCAAGATCCGCATTTTTCCTGTGCTTGTGGCAAAGTGAAAGTGGAAATGCATACTTCCCGAACATGTCACTTATCCGCCATCATCAGCACGTCCTCGTAACTTCTCTCAAGTGCGTGCCTTCGCAACTTCGAACACAGTCGATAAGAGCGGTATCATCGCGAAGACTTTCCCACCGAAGCAGTATCGATTCTTGTCCAATTGCCAACGTTGCCATCATTGGTGGTGGACTTGCCGGGTTATCGACGGCTTATCACTTGCTTGAATTAACTGGTAATAACAAGGATAAATTTCCAAGTGGGATACACATCACAATATTTGATAAGGCACTCGTTGGCGAGGGTGGAGCGTCATCGGTGGCTGGTGGGTAAGTAACTGAAGTTTGACCCTCATTGCTGATGAAGAAATCAATTCTCATTTATATTCCATGTCTTAGATTGATGCATCCCTTCTCTCCCCGCGGAAAGCTCATACATTTTGGTCTACCTGCTCTCGACCAATCTAATCATCTTCTTCAGATGGCATCAAAGAATCAACCGCAATGTATCTTGCGTCCGCATCTCTATCGGATTGCACTCAAACCCAACAGTGACGTTCAATTACAAGACACCGCCGGTAAATTTCCCAATTTCGCAAGGTGGATGACTAAAGAAGAAATCCATTCCAAATTTGACATTGATTCGTCAGGTGGATTACAGCTGGGTGGTGGCTGCAAAGTAATTCACGTGCCTTCATATCTAAAAGGGTTGTTGGAAGCATGCGAGACTAAAGCTAGCGCTTTATCTGGTACCTTTGAGTGGAAGCTAGTACATAAAATTGACAAACACCAACAGCAGAAGAATGTCGAAGAGCCTTCACTGATTGCGTGGAATGATATAGATTCGATGAATCAACATTTAGCTCAGTTCGATGCGGTTATTTTGTCAGCAGGAGCAGGCATTGTTCATGATAAACTTGTGAGCGAAGAAGTCGACTTGCCAGCACAGCTAGTTCGTGGTCAAACAATCGAAATGATACTACCATCAGCGGACGATTCAGACATGCAACACGAGGCATTTTTATGTGGAAAATACGTATCACCATTACCAATAAATCCAGCTGATGGATTATCACAACGATACATCATCGGAGCTACGCACGAGTTCAAAGATACTCCATTGAGTGAAAAGGAGGTCGTTGACGAGTTGAAGCGTCAAACATATGAACTAGCTCCGCATCTTTGGGACAATGGCACAACTTCTAGGCTGACAACAGGAGTTCGACTTCAGAGCCGTCGTGGAACTTTTGGTCGTATGCCCATGATTGGCCGGTATATAGCAGATAACGGTGGAATACGACATCATAATTCCTGGATCTTCACTGGTTTGAGCAGCCGAGGTTTGATTTACCATGGCTTATTTGGTCAGTGGCTTGCAAACGCGGTATTGCATAATAACGAGGAGGAGCTGCGTGAGAGATTTGACGATTTCGATTGGTGGAAGACCGAGTCATGATGTTCATGTTCATCGTCGGTTCGGGGGTACGAAAAATATGTCATGTGGCACATCAAATTGTTGTTATCTCCAACATCTTGCATTCTATTTTGCCAATGCCTTTTCAATTCGATCAAAATCTAGGACACCACATTCGATCCGCGTATTCTTCCTCTCCTCCGTTAGATTCTTGATATTCCTTGTCTGACGCCAATACGAAAGGAAACAGAATAGTCTCTTGTTTGTCTTTTCGAGTGAGCGGGGGCGTTTGCGTTCGCCGTACTGATGGAAAAGAAATACTTTTAGTACAATTGATTTACAGCCAGCAGTGAGTATCACCTACTCACCTTTTCGAACAGTTTTTTCGCAATAGCACAATGGGCAATGAAATCGTTTTCTGCGTTTGGATCTGCCTCCGCCGCCACCGAGGCAAACGCGATCACTGCTATGACTTCGACGACTACTGCAATGATCATGCTTGTATGCTCGCGAGCGGGAGCGTGATCGAGATCGAGAAGAGAGACGACGGCTGCGGCGATAATGTCGACGATCTCTTCGACTATCAAATCCACCACCACTACTGCTGTCACTAATCAGACTAATTCGCAATGTTTTGAAATAACGAGCAACTGATTACCTTATCAATTCCTACACAATTGTACAATTTCCTATCAAGCTGAGGCAGTCATTATCTACTTGGGAATGTCGCTAACTTTAATCACTTCCTGTCCGGGGCCCTTTGGGGCGTGGGCGTCGTTCGGAAGGTACCCGTCGTCATCATCGAATTGCCGTGTCGCAGTTACAATCTTGAAGCGGCTCGGAAGGGTGGTCACGAGATTTCCACACTTGTCTCGCGACACGAGGGATGGATCTCTTATTAATGATTCGAAGGCTTTCCTCGCTTTTTCAACCGTGGTCTTTTTCCCAGTCTTCTCAAGCTCTTGAAGAATAGGTCTGATCCCGAGTGTAGCAAGGTTGAACCCATCCGGGTCTACCTGATTAGCCTCGCAACTAGCGTCCGACAAAATGATCCTCGCAGTCTCATGATCAACACGCGTAAGTTTGAACCCACTATTGGACATAAGATTCTCAATCTCGTGCGGCTTGGAATACGGTGTAAGCTGGTCGAAAACATCTGGCGAACTACTTCCCGAAGAGATGAGATCTTCACACTCCCCACTTGCGTACATTTCATTGACTATGTACCTGGAGAGATCAATCAGCGAGAAGTCTTCCCATACAGAAAGGACCAAAGATCCTCCAGGTTTGAGCAAACGATAAAATTCCTTGAGAGTCTCCTCTGGGCAGCGTAAGAATGCAAGTCCAAAGCTACACACTACCACATCGAACGACTTTGCTGGGAACGATGTAAGGGGTGTCCCACACGCCTTCACTTTCAGATTCGAGAGACCATGCTTCACCACATCTTCACGGATGGCTTCCACAATATTGACCGATTTGCTCGTCGCCACCACCGATGCATAAGGATGGCTTGCTGCGATATCGCTGTCCGAGTGTGCGTACGGTGTTGGGGCAACATCCAATATCTTCACTGGTGAGTCATGTTCAAAACCATCGATTTGTCTCTTCACAGCGTTGACTATCTTCTCTGATGCTGCTGACTTCATTCGATTCCAGATATCAAAAATTGCAGGATCTTTCCCAACATCAATATCAGTCGGTTTGATCGGCGATAATTTCATTATGCGAGCATCATTATCAGTGGGTTTAATAGGCGATGACTTCATGCCGGCAGTAGGTCCGCGGTGTGTGATGGTTGATTGAAGGGCCTTTGCTTCCTTTGCAGTATCTCCATCCTCGAATTGTCGACGGGAAACCACAAACTTATAAAGGTTGTAAGGTACTTCCAACTCTCCGTCCTCTCGAAGCTTCACCATAAATCCCTCCTTCAAGACATCTTCAAAAGCTTCTGCCGCCTCTTGACAGTGATAGTTGTTCGACTGCTGCAGTTCCTGTAACTCTGCTTGAATGGGCAGCGTGAGTGCCTTAAACGCAAATGCTTTTGTCTTTCCAAGACGAAGAGGATATTCATCATGGACCACTTCGACAACAGACAGCTTGACTTCTTCCAACAACTTCTCGAGCAAGTGAGGTGTACTGAGACGCATAGGATGTTTCCCTCTCACGGGGCAAGCAAAGTTCCCAACCATATCTCGGTTATCACTGGACTTATGCCATGGATTGGGCCCGACACAGGCATGGCGAAGAATAATATCACTTGCCGGATCGGCGGGAGCGTTTTCCCAAACTGAGACTAGGAAGGATCCGCCAGGCTTTAGGACACGATGGATTTCATGGAGTGTATCTTGAGGATTCGTCGTATTTGCAATTCCATAGCAAGAAGCAACCACATCGAAGCTTCCATCGGCAAATGAATCAAGTTTCTCCATGGATGGTAGAAGTTTGGCTGTTATGTTAGTAAGTCCGTGCTTCTGAAAGCGAGTGGAAGCCCATTCGAGACACTTTGTTGTTGTGTGAGCTGAAATCACTTCTGCGTCGGGAAAGTTGGACGCCAGTGTTGCAGCTGGTTCTCCGGGCCCCGAGCCAATAACAAGAATGCGTGGGCTAACAATAATGCAGGTACCATGAGACTGAGATGTTACAGTGCACAATCAAAGGCAAGTTGAATGAACGACATCATGTCGAACGCGTGATCGTACCAGTGAATGCCTTTGAGTACGTTCTGTGCCGAGTGCAGAGTGCGCAACCATGGTCCACGAGGATGATTATGCTGGTGGTAGACATATTTGTAGGCATCTGCAAATTCATATTATGAGGTAAGACACTTGACTGAAGGTGATACATTTGATGATAGAGAACAATGAGACAATGCACTTACTATCAAATTCTTCCGCCGACAAATCTTTTGCAATCTCGCAGTCGATGTTCTCACAAATCGGATGCGTCGACAGCCAACGATTGTTCCATTGAGGACTAGTGCAGAATATGCGTGGTCGATGCAAGTCGAGATTATTCTGCGTCAATAAAGTAGTGGCAACATGGGTTCGCGAATGCAAAGTACGACGAGCAGTGGGATGCAACTCGGCGGAAGATACGATTCTCGAAAAAGCAACCGAGGATGCAGGAAGATTATGGCGACTAGCCTGTCGAATGGCCGAGGCCGCAACTAGTGTTGTTTGGTGCGATAACATGGTGGAAAGTGATGGTGCTTTGTTGATTGGACGAGGTTGTGGAGTTGTTTATGAGCTTCCGCCGGATAGGGCAAAGGCCGAAGGTCGATGGGGTTCGCGTTTTGACGCCACTTTTCCTCTCCTTCCCGCCAATTGATTCTCGTTTCTCACCGCAATTCTCGCAATTTTTAATACGGAATTTAAAATTAGTGGAATACATCTTACATAGGAATTTGTGGGTTCTTTTCCCGCCAATTTCTCTCCTCTACTCATTTCCCGCAGTTCCTGCCCGCCAGCGCAAGCCGAAGCGAAGGCCAAGCAAAAAGCAAAGCAAAAAAGCCGATGACCATGAAGGTGAAGCAGCCACCCAATCTCCTCCTGACGGCTGTGAGCCTCCTCCTCCCACTGCTCCAGACAGCAATCGCCGCCAGCAGTGACGCTCGCTCCATCATCATTGCGAATGAATCATCGCGTCGGGTTGAGGTTCACTGGGTTGACCCCGTATCAGGCGAGATGGTGCTACAATCCGAACCGGACATTTTGGACGGTGCATCTCTCAATCTCGATTCATATGTGGGGCATACCTTTGAGGTACGAGAGCTCCCGGCAAAGAAGACGGGAGTGTGTGCGGGGAATGATCAGACTTGTAGGGTAGATCATTTTACGGTCAGTAGTAATAATGATCAGGGTAAGTAAGACCACGAGATGTGCATCAAGTCTCATGAATGCTCAACCTCCATCGCTGTCCACCAATGTCTTTTGCAAATTTTACTTGTTCTCTCTTCAGTCATCATAATCAAGGATGGAATCAAGGTGGATCACACCGACTCCAAAACCATTGCCTCGAATTCTGCCAAAAGCCTATTGAGCACATGCAGATCTACCGTCCAAAAACAACTTGACAATAATCCCGAACTACTATCCATTCCAACAATGCTTGATTCATTCAGTGATTGCGTCGAACAAGGTATTGTGGATGAAATTGAAAAGGCCACTGAGGAAATAACATTTCAGGCTTCGGTACGAACCGACATGGGTGAACTACTCGAGGATTACGCATGTGCTGATGAGAAATTAAATACCACCGAGCCAATTCGTACCGAGGTTTGGAGAGACAAGAAGGTGGGAATTATGATGGATCGATCGTCGTTTAAGATTCATACCATTGAGAATTTTGTTACGCCTGAGGAATGCATGGCGGTATCGGAAATGGCAGAACCATTATTGGAAGATGCCGAAGTGGCCGATGGGAGTGGGGGCGGGCAAATATCTGAGAATCGCAAGGCGAAGCAGGCGGCGATTACGGTGGATTGGGAAAAGGAGGCGGAGGGAGATTTGATTGCGCAACTATCACGACGGGTCTATGACTACGTAAACCACGCACTTCCGTTTGAAATAAAGGAGAATGGTCAAGAAGAATTAATGAGCATCCAATACTTTGGAAGAGGTCGCGATGATGACCAGCCGCGTGATCAGTACATGCCCCACTGTGATGAAGACTGTACCGGCATGGCCTTCAGACCAGGAACACGTATGGCAACGATTGTAATGTACTGCGAAGTACCCACCGTGGGAGGAGCGACGAATTTTCGTAATGCAAATATCCATATAAAGCCGACGAAGTATGCAGCGACGTTCTTTAGTTATATTGATCCGGTGACCATGATGATGGATAGTGGATTCACTGAACATAGTGGATGTCCAGTTATTGAAGGGAATAAGAAGATTGTGACACAGTGGGTAAGGTTAGGGGTAGATGATGAAACTCCTTGGGATTCATTCAATACTCGTGAGTGTGCCTTGCGTTCTGCATGCGTGGATGTTGATTTTGTTGATTGAAATCGTCGTCCCATTCCTCATCCCGAATACATTGTATGACTTTTCTTCTTCTCAGTGGGTGTCAGAATTTCAGACGCGGAGAACCAATAACTCGATTGCACTTTGTTGTCAAATATTCCTTAATTTTTTTAATAAGTGTATTGTTCGACAGTGGACCAATATCACACATACTAGATTTTGCAGCCAAGTGATACATTACCTGAAGCGAAATCCGATAACGCTTACCAATATATTGGTTTGTGACAGAGTCTCACCCATCACATCAACTCACTAACATTCGCCGGCATCTCCTCAATCTGCGTTCTATAAAATTGTTCCAAATCACGCAACACACGTACATCCTCGGCCTTCACAAAATTAATCGCCACACCCCTCCTACCAAATCGTCCACTCCGTCCAATCCTATGAATATACAATTCTCGACTTAATGGCAAATCATAACATATGACCAAACTAACTTGTTGGACATCAATTCCTCGTCCCCATAAATCAGTAGCAATTAGTACTCGACTTGAACCCGAACGGAATTCTTCCATGACCTTCTCTCGATCTTCTTGACTCATATCACCATGCATTGCCGAGACGGTAAATTTCGATTCACGCATTTTCGTTGCCAACCAATCTACCTTGGTCTTGGTATTGCAAAATATCACCGCCTGTGTCACTGTCAACGTGTCATACAAATCACATAACGTATCAAACTTCCATTCCTCCTTTTCAACATTGACATAGTATTGACGTATCCCTTCCAATGTCAATTCATCCCGCTTGACTAATATACGTACAGGATCATTCATAAATTTTGATGTCATTTCGAGAACGTCGGGGGGTAATGTTGCCGAAATGAGTACCACCTGTGTTGAAGGTGGCAAATATCGATAGATATCGTAGATTTGATCCTTGAATCCCTTGTGCAGCATTTCATCGGCTTCGTCGATGATGAATGCCTTGAGTGATCGGGTTGTCAAGTCTCCGCGTTTGATGAGATCGTAGACTCGACCAGGTGTCCCCGAAACGATTTGCACACCTTGTTGAAGTACTTTACGATCTTCACCAAGACTCTTTCCACCAATACAAGCATGACACTTTACACTCATATAATCTCCCAAACTCGATACCACCCGCATAGATTGTTCTGCCAATTCACGTGTAGGACTAAGTATCATAACCTGAGTGCTATTTCCCCGCTCTTCCAATAATTGCAGTGATGCGATGCTAAAGACAGCTGTTTTGCCGGTACCACTTTGTGATTGAGCAATAACGTCTCGACCACGGATTATGGGACGGATGGCACGTTGTTGAATTGCCGAGGGTTTCGTAAAGCCGTAGGCGTAAATGCCCCGGAGGAGGAGGGGTTTGAGTGACATGGAATCGAAGGTGGGACATGGGGAGGCATCATCTTCGTTGTTGCCATTGCGTGTTTCGTTGTTGTTGGCGTCGGCATCGGCAGTACCATCGCCATCACCATCACGGTCATGTCGACGATGGCGTGAATCGCGATGACGACGACGGGAGGAGGAGGAGGCGGCGCGGCCGAATTCATCGGCATCGTCGTGTTTGGCATCATTGCGGGTGTTGCGAGATGACTTGTGTTTGTCGTCCTCATGATGACGACGATGATGATGATGCCTTCCCTCCTTGTGGTAAGGAGCGGCGTCGTCGCCGCCGCCGTCGTCGCGGTGGCGGTGGCGGCGGTGCGAGGAGGATTTGGGCATGGTGTTGACCTCTTGGGGGTTGTCTATGATCTTCTATGATGATGTGGGCGCGTGAAGGTGACGGTGAAGGTGACGGTGAAGGTGAATGAAGGTAAGGTGAAGAGACAGCGGCGGAAATGGGAAATGGCGGGAGAGGAGATGACAGACGCACAGAAAATGAATGGTCGGAAGAGAGTTGGTTCTCGAATTTGAATTTGGAGTTTGAAATTAGCTCTGTATGGTCCACGTCGGAGTCAGTATAATTTAAATTTAAAAGTATCTGGTTTGGATGGGCTCCCCGCCAAATCAGCCACTTCCCGCCACAGAAACCACCACCATCACCATACCATACCTTAAATTGGTTTTAGGCTAAAAATACTGGATTCCTACGTAGAACCAGTCTAAAATTCTTACTGTTTCCCTTGGTATTTAAAATACCAAATTACAAATCCGCTAGCTTTCTGCTTGATAAGTTTTGATCTAAATTCATACCTACGGATTTGAGCAAGATATTTGAACCTAAGAATTCCCATGCTAGTTGAAAAGAGGGAGCATCAGCCCCTTCCCCCCAATCTTTTAGGCTCGTATCCACTACAACATAACAAAAAGAGAGGACGCACGATGACATTCCTTATTTGACATCAATATCCAGCTACCAAGATGCCACCCTGCCAGACAGAAAGAGTGAAGGCAATTATGGGGAAGTGTGTTGCACTTCAATCAACACAGAAATATGCTGGTCAGAATTCTATTTTTGCTGAGTATTGCTATAACAATGATGAATACCGTGATCTCCTACAGCCATGGTTTCGTCAGCAAATGGAAACATTTGATACGGCAGGGAAAAGATTGAAGTATGCAAAACAGTGTATGGTAGCAATGAGTCCGGAGGATGATAATTGCCCATTTATTTTATCTGACCTGTCATTTGCACAGTTCAGCGACTACTTGGAACGGCGCACTTCTCGGCGTGGGAAGAATAAAGGAAAAGATAATTCCCTTGGGATGTCAACAATCGAACAAGCAAAGAGTGCATTGAGGAATTTGTTCCGGTTCAGCAACTATGAGATGAGCCCATCAATGGAAGTTTTATTGAAGCAGTTTCTAAGTGGCAAGAAGCGTGATATTGCAGAAAAGAAGAAGATGACTGGGGACTATCTGCGTATTGGAAAGGCAAAGATGGATTTCAAAGTATATGAAAAGCTCTGTGATTTGTTCTTGAAGGAAGAGGGGGAGGAATTTATTTTTGCGCGGTGTTTCCTGGCTCTGGAGTGGAATTTGATGGCGAGATCAGAAAACATTGTCCATGCGAACATACTGCACATCTCATGGGATAACGACTCATTGGTATTCCGGTTTGTGAAAACAAAAGGTGATCAGACTGGGAGGAACAAGGATCAGAAATGGCATGTTTATGCCACTCCAGATAATCCAACCACTTGCCCAGTTCTTGCCATGGCTTGCTATTTGTTTGCAAATCCAGGCATATTATCATCATCTACTTCTGTCACTGATGTTGATATTGACAGTGATTCTGTGGTGGGAGACGGCATGGAGGTGGAAGAGGATGATATGGAGCTTGAAGCAGATGAGTTGGGAGAGGATGATGGCACAGAAGCTGGACTGGACATTGCCACCTCGCGAGGAAAGAGGAGATCAAATATGCATTCAGGGCGATTGTTTCCCGGTGGTAATCAATACGATCGATTCATGGACTGTCTGCACAGAATTATTGATAAGCATCGGGATGATTTCTTTTCATTGGGCATTTCAGCTGGGGACCTTGGATCACATTCTGCCCGAAAGGGAGCATGCAGCTATGCTAGTGCCGGTACAACAGTTTCCCCTCCAATTGTATCGATATGCTTGCGTGCAATGTGGAGTATGGGCCAAGTCAAAGAGCGATATCTCCAATATGAAAAGGCTGGTGATCAGTACCTTGGGAGAGTTGTAAGCGGCCTTGATGTGAACAGTGTTACTTTTGCTGTGTCGCCACCTTTTTTTGATGTCGATGATGAAACGAGGGTACAGATCGAAGCATTAATCAAGAGTTATGTTGTTGGCGGCAAGCTTCTTCCTGCTGGAGTGTATCAAATTTTCCATTACTGCTTTGCATCACTGTGTTATCACTACGAGTTCTTGACTGCAACACTACACCAAAAGAGCAAATTGCAGGCATCTCCATTCTTCTCGGCCATGCCACAGTATGCCAAGAGTGCAGCAACAACAAAGTTTCCATGGGAGAAGACATCAGCGACACCAACTTTTACTGGAATCCCTCCTCATATCTCCCTTTTGGCGCAGGTTGAGCAGCTGAAGATAGAGATGGCAAAGAACAGAGATGACATTCTTGCTGGTTTCAAATCTGATCTTGATGGACGACAGATCGGTTCCCAGAATTATTTTGACAAGGAAACGGTGTGTGCACTTATCACTGAAATGCACAATGATATGACGTCAAGGTTTGATAACTTTGGGAAGAATGCAGCAAACATTATCAGGGAGTGTAGTGGGGTGGATGATGTAGTACTTCAGCATACTAGGGGCAATACTGCAACTGAGAGCACAGTCACAATGATGGACCCAAATGGTGGAGCACACAAATTCCAGGTTTTCTTTGGGAAGAATGGTATTATATCCCGGGTTCCTTCAAATTTTATGTTTCCTGAAATGACACTATGCACTCTGATAACATTCTGGTTTTGTGGCAATCCGAGGATGAAGATCGTACCACTCAAGATGATATCAGCGAGAGAGATTGCAAACGAAAAGGAGCGTCCAAAATTAACCAAGATTAAGGCAATGATGCAGGCGGTACAGCTGGGAGCAACAAAATTAGGAGTGTCGATGGAATACAATGGTGTATGGGACATTGCCGCTTCTGTGAGGCTGTTTGAGACTGTTGAACCTTTATTCAATTATCCCGCTATGAATGGCAAGGTTCGTCGCTGCAATCAGATTAGTTGGATAACAGTGCANGTGGTGGCGGCGGCGGTGATCGTGAGGCATCGGCGGCGGCATCGTCATTGTGGAAGTGAAAGAGTAAATGAGGCTGGGATTTAATTCCTATCGCGCTATGGCCGGATAGCAAAACTTGATGCCACTTTCTCGTAATTTCGCTACCCGGCCACCCGGACCCCCAAATCAAGATTTAATTCGATGCGGGTGCCCGGGTAGCTGGGTAAAACGAGGTTATGAGCTCAAAAACTACCCGGCTATACGAAAAAATGCTACCCGAAGCTTCGGGTAGCACCCCCTTCCCAGACCTTCGGGAAGGGGGTTTCGGGTAGCCGGGTAGAGTACGTGGAACCTCATCGGGTGTTCCCATCATGACATAAAGAATCGACATGCACCATGACCAATATCCATTCCACCATCATTGCTGGCGTATTCTCCGATGACATACCCACTCATGCTCAGGTCGTCGCTTGGCTTAAAAGAGAAGTAGATGATGAGTGGGAAGGATTAGGCGGGGAGGGAGTTGTGGAGGGGTCCATATGTACCAACAATAACACATCACTAATTTGCAATCGACGCTGATAGCCATCAACTACCATATTCATTGACGAAATCCCCCCTCCGCGTTTCAGCGCTTCTCATCTTGGGCATCGCTCTATAATATATCAATCTACATGTGATTCAAATATCAAGGTCCAATATTGCAATCTGAAGGAGCTGCGCTGCCGCAATATTTTGCGGTGGGAAAATATGCACATGCGCCAATCAGCCACAATATCAAATGACAATTTGCCCCCTCTGCGTTCTATCGTATATCAATCTATGCGTGCTTAAAAAATCAAGGTCCAATATTGAAATTTGGGGGAGCATCGCGTCGGCGAAATTTTTGGGTAAGAATCTTTATTCAATTATCCCGCTATGAATGGCAAGGTTCGTCGCTGCAAGAAAGAAGTTCGCAACAGAGGTTGATGTGGATTGAGGGGCAAAGAGAGAGAAGAGAGCATTCTTAGTCATTAATATTATAATT
>JALLBK010000579.1:0-22138 GCA_036940085.1 Discostella pseudostelligera | reverse complement strand
CAGCATCGGCAACGATGATGAATTCACCATCTGCGTCACCTCCACAGCTCCTCCACCACTACTTACTTCATCTTCCTCCGTGGCAAAGAACAAGAAGAATGTCGGACGACAAAAACAGAAACAACCGCCGGCTCAGCAACAACAGCAACGACTACGATTTAATTTGCGGGTGAAACCATCCTCCTCGTTGCACCAATTGCAAAAGGATGTTTTTGTATTATTCAACGTCCCAATGGACACTACGAATGCCTACCAACTATCTTTTTTGGGTGGATTTCCTCCCAAGGAGCTACAAACGGAGGGCAAACATACCGTTCATGAATTGGGAATTCGACCTAATGAAATGTTGATTGTGAAATTTGCATTGTCTAGTGGCAAAACAAAGGCGGAAGATGGTAATTCTGCTGGTGATAATGAAATAGGGTCACGTTCAAATGCACAGGAACCTACTACGGCGTCATCATCTCCTGACACTGGTCGTCAAAAGCGAGCAGCGGCTATTGCAGCAACCGCTAATTTTCGTGATGTGATTGCTGCTCAAGATGCCATTCTCAACAGCAAATCACCACCAACAAAGAAAAAAGGATCTGCTAGTTCAAATATCGCTGGGTTCGGTAAATCAGGAACGATAGGTGCCATAAAATCAAATGCTGCTGCCAGTAAACGACCAAAGGTGATGAAAATGGAGGGACCTGGGTATCGCCTATCCGATGGTGTCGAATCGTCACCGTTGAAGAAGACGATGGGTGGTACTAGGGGGAAACAATCCATGTTTAACAGTGAAGATGATGTTGCAAGCAAGCTTCTCACTTCGTTGGGTGGTGGTGGAAGAGGAGGAAATGTTAGCAATTACCTACGCGCTGCCATGAGGAATGCTGTTGAAAAATCGTACGAGGCCTCTCGAGCCTCTGTGCGTGTCGCATCTGTAGATACTGGGGAATATAGTTTCAAGAAAGTAGATGGTCCGGTAGATGGTGATGAAATGGCATTAGAAAGTGAGGGTGGTGAAGCGTCCCGAGGTGGTGAAATGCTTAGGAAGTCATTGTATACGATATCGTACTCCAAGGGGATAGAGGGCAGGGGATGTTATGAAGAGGAAGTAGAAATCATTGGACTGAATGTTCTAAAGAGTGTTTTGGAATCTGTCTATAACACCGACTCATCGGATGGATTTGATGACAAAAAAGTGGGCGAAGGAAGCAATGACGGCAGGCTCCGACCAGTTCTAATTGCTCAGTTATCACCTCGTGCCTTCTGGTCGCTAGTCTATCACTGCCACGAGGCTACCAAGATCGAATCCAGCACAACGCAGCCATCCGTTGAAGATATGCTACGATCGACCTTGCCTCATTTAGATTGGTCCCATCTTGATCGAGGTGGGAGGATGAGAGTACTGAGTGAAAAGGCCCGAGAAAATCTAAACCAGCAGGTAGCAGAGACTGCTCCGACAGATACCCAAACATCATCGCCGAATCATGCAGAGGACGAAAGGGTAAAGGCAGTTGAACAACTGGCAGAGTCCGTATACAACACAGCTATGGCCAAGGAGAATGAAGATGTCAAGCTGAATGATAGAGAGATGAGAGTGAAGGCAGCAATGGCTCGATTTCAGAATGCAAATGCTGCGACGACGTCGTCGTCGTCGTCATTGCAACCACCTGATCAGAAGAATGACACGTCGACTGATAATTGGACATTAATCACTCCGGTTGAAGATGATATGGATGAACTAATTGAGTGCATAATGGAGGGATCATGTACAACTGAAGCTGATACATCAATAATTGCACAAACTTTGGCCGGCGTCCTCTTGAAGACCGTACGAAACTGGAGAGAGCTCGCCAATTCCAATCCTGATTACATCTCTTCCCTATTTGCTGCCGATACGATCTCTCCTCGGCCCTCCCACGACAGCATTGAACAATGGATTGCAGCAGCACGTGTACGCTCGATGGATGAAATCATGCTGGACATACTCGATGGAGATCAAGATGCATTGGAATTACTTCGTGGCAAGGCACACTCTGGTACACCACGAGATCTATTATTTTGGAAAACTGCTCCGGGGATGTTGCTCAACACAATCTCCTGTAGTACGCAAGAGCCATCTAGTACCATGTGGACTAAATCCGATGTTCGGCGATGGATTGCCCGTGCCAAAACTGCAATGGATATTTCCACATGGCTTGAGATGTACACTACACAAACCATCCCTTGATTTGTGTGTTTAATGTTGAGACCATACACTAATGTATTCAATTTACACATTGGAAGAATTCATAATGATCTAATTGGTTATTGCATATTATTGTTTGATGTAATTAATTAGGCTGATGCCACCGGTAGTTGTTTGAGACTTCGTCATGGATTACGTTCTCAATTTCTTTGTCGCTTGATGCTGGTAACTATCATCTTCGTCTCCTTCCTCATTGACACCCACATAATCGTTGCCATCATTATCATTATCCTCTAATCTTTCACTTTGTGCTTCGAGCTTGCTCCCTCCCGATGCCCAAACGCCACCGGTGGGAGTTGGTCCGTAATTATCATCGTCGTCATCATCGTCATCATCATCCGTTTCACTCTCCCCCTCTCCTCCTCCACCTCTAGCGGCGGCATGTCGTGTAAGATCTTCCTCCTCTTCCTCACGCAACCTCTTCCTTTCCAATTCTTCCATCCGTTCCTCCCTAGCAATCTGCACCGCGGCTAAATTCTGCCCATACTTATTTCCAAATATATTCCGTGGCTGTCCCACTCCCGAGGCACAACCACGACACCCCGTGGTAGGATCCTGCGCAGCCAATTGTTCCGGACTGCGGTCTTTTAATGGCACCCGACAAATGCTGGTGGTACCAAACTTATAATTGTTGGAATTGATAACATATGTCGAACAGAGACGTTCATATCCCGGCTTCTTCCATTTGGCGATCAGGGCAGCATCGACCAATTTATTCTTAATGCAATAATCATACACCTTCTTATCGATTTTGTGGTGTGTGTAGTACATGTCGTAGACGTAGCGGGAGCGTTGCCAATTGATTTGATGGACTGGCCACATGCTTTCGGTGTTGCGCTTGTTGGCGTTCGATTCGCGGACCTTGTCGCGCAATTCGTTCTCGAGGGCCGATAGGACGGGAGCGAGGTAGGAAAAGCCTTTGGGGGGTTTTTTGGCCTTGGGATCCCAGCGGTTGGTGGACATGGCGTAATTGTTTTGCTGATAAACTTTCTATGTTGGGACGGCGGCGAGTCGTAGTGGTGGCGGCAGCACCATGGTCATGGTCAAGCTTGTTTGTGTTTTTGTTGTTGTTGTCCGTCTACGACCGACGGACCGACGACGAGAGGAGGCAGCCTTTTCGCGAGAAAAGTATCGCTAATATCGCGCCAGCCCGCTTTCTTGAATTCAAATTTGAATTTGAATGACCCAATTCAAATCAAATTTGAATTCGAGAAATCTCTTTGTTATAATAATTCCTTGGTATAGATTCGGACATACAATCGACTGGAAGGGAGAAGGGTCGGCCGGCGCTCCATCTGCTCGTCCTTCCCGCCACGCCGTGCCGAGGTCAGTGAGCTTGACTCGACTCAGAACACAACCTCCACACTCCATCCACTGACCGACCCTCCACCACCACCATAATATTATTGTAATATCGTCAACCACCAACCATAACATCCGCCGTCTTCCATAGGATCTTGTCTTCATCGTCCAAGTAACCACATCGGCTATCGGTGTACTCCTCCCTCCCGCTCCCTGGCTCGGTTAAAGCATTCTCTATCCCCTTTACCTTCAGTGCAACGGTGGACGATTCCACATCTACTAGATATATTACACAATGTCATCCAAGCATCAAAAAGGACCTGATCTGAAACGTTTCATGGTAAGAGAATCGTCAAAACCGCGCGAGTCATTATTTCCTTTAGAGATGTGGATTTAGATATAAATTATTTTATTGTTGATCTCTCCGTCGGATTTGTACACTGTTTGTCGCTGGTTCGTTTTCACGTCATCTCTCCGCCACATTACTGACCCTCGTGTATTTCTCCTTTCGCGACAAATATATCATGTTGGAATTAAACACACACTCTCTATAGGATAAAAGGTTAAAATTATCACTCAATGGCAATCGCAAAGTCGTGGGAACACTCCGTGGTTACGATGCTTTTCTAAATGTGGTACTGGAGGATGCCATCAACGAATCGCCTGGAGGCGGAGGGGGAGGAGATGATATTGGCACCGTTGTTATTCGAGGGAATTCGATTATTCAGTTTGAGAGTGTGGATCGCATCACCACAACATAAATTTTAGGTGTGTGGTGATTTGTGATCATAAAGGGGTGATAGATGAGTGTGGATGGAGTGTGGGCTCGTCCTTTTCGCTACTTCTCGATTTTCGATGGGGGCAGAAGTTCATTTATTCATAGATCTGTGGTGGGAGAGTTGATGAGACAATAATTGTTACTGTAGATCAGTCAGGGAATAGCATACCATTTATTTATCAGGGTTAGAGTGAGTTTGACATGGGATGCTGAATACTTGATTGAAGTGTGTAAGGTGGTCTAATTNATTAATGGAGTCTAATGTTTCGAGTGCGCAACTTGGAAGGAGTATCATACCACACAATGAATAGTTTCACAACTCGACGGGTGTGAATAAACTGTATGGCAACATCATCGGGAGTAATCTCCTTATCGACTCCATCAACGTATTATTTCCTCTTCTTCGATTTGCCACCCTTCTTCGACTGCTTACTTTTCATGGTGGCGACGAGCTTACGATCTTTCGATCCACGCCACACTTTTTGGAGAGCGATCGCACCATCATCGAGCATTACCTTCGCCATGTCTTCAAGTGCGGCGACCTTTCTCAACTGTTCTTCCTCTTGCAACTTCATCGCATTATTCAAATCGACCATCTTGAAATGATTTTCTAGCGCGCGTTGTTCCTTCTTCTGTTGCTCGAGTTTCGCTCGGATTGACTCAATGTCCGTCAGTTTAGCCTTTGAAACGATCTCGTGGTCATATCTTAGCTTCTCGATCTCCATCTTCAACCTTGAAATGTTGGTACAGATGTTCGATTCCGTGTCGGTGCAAGACGATCTTGCGTCGGCTTGTTTCTTGAGAAGCTCTTGCTTCTCTTGCTTCAATACTTCAAATTCGTTCTCGAATGATGTTTGTTGTAAGCCCGATGCTAATACTTCGCGTTGTTCACTCAACCCCTGCTCATGGGCCAACTGTCGTTGCTTCTCAGTGATTTGCGTCCTTAGTACTGAAAGCTCATTGTCCAACTCAGCTCTTCGCTCTTCTCTTGCTTCTCGCATGGTGCGCAGTTTTGTATCGTTCAGAATGTTGCTAACGCGGTCGGCGTATTCAGCATTTGCGCGCTGCATATTTCCAAGTTGGTCTCACTTCGTTCGCGACTTTCACTTCATGCATTCATTTCAAACCTCCAAATTTTCAAAACATGTTCATGTTGTCTGTCTCACTCAGAAGAGGTTCAGGTGACGATTTGAATAATTTGCATTTGTTCCTACGATCAGCATTGTAAACATTCAAAAAGCAGTGTTCATCCTGTCAGGCATTTATCATTATTCATTCTAGCACTCTTACAAACAAACAATCATCGTATCACAGTTCCAAAATAATGGAAAGATTACAGTCCATCTCCGTGGAGTCTACAGGTCATGCCGATCACTTATAACTCCAATATGTGCTAGTCGGCGCATTGCCGCTACCACCAGGACTGTTCCGCATGCTGTCGAAACTCTCATGCATGCGAGATCGATACCTATTCTCCATGTCCCTCTTGACAAACCTCCGAATCGCGGTGTACACTGTTTCCAATTCATCTAAGCTTAAACTCGATATCTTGATCGGATATCCCTTATCGGGCGCAATAGTGATGTAGTACCACCGCTTTCCGTGATATTCGACCGAATCAGGCTTACCGTCTATGCTCTTGACTATGATTCGAGCGCCACGAAGGTCGAACTGCTTCACCTTGACCGAGATTTGATATCCAGCATGCACTTCCTTCACCGCCACATCGTAGTCCCTCTGTTGCATAGTAGCAGACAGCGAACACATCCAAGATCAGCCATGCGAGGACATCGAATGAAACAAGTGAAACTCTGAACTGAATTATCTCACCTTTGTGTAGAACATGTTCACCATCCACGGCTTGGTCACAATCCCACCGACGACAACGAACTTTTCCTTCCATTCAATGAGGTTGGCCGGTGCTTCGAAATCTTTGGTGTCGTATTTCACATTGAAATTTCCCTCACTGGATGTCAACACCAAGTCAGGTGGGATATAGCACCGTAGGTTAATTGGACGCGCCATGCTGCGGATCAATTTTCCACAGGTCTCGGGATCGGCAACATCATGTCCGTTTACGGACAATACAACGTGTCCAAGATGAACCCCGGCCATGTCCGCGGCAGAGTTCTCTGCAACGTAAGCCTGGCACATCGGATAGGGAAAAAGGTAAGTATAAGTCAAGCAACAGTTCGAATACAAAAAGACACATCATTCGTTAGATACGTACCACCACGGGACGAGACCCAAGCGCTTGCAAGATATTGCTCGGCATTTTATAGAAGAGAGTACTCTCGAGGTTCCTCGACGTGTAAAACATGGCTCCCAATGTGCGTGCAGCGATGCGTACCTCATAGTATTCACCTTCGGATGGCAAGTTGTTGGAATCGAGAGTGATGGGCTTTTCCTCCGGCATACTGTTGCTTGCGTCGAAACTGGTTGCATGTGACTGGGATGGTGATTGTTCGAATCCAACCCCACCCAATAGATCTCCTTCCACTGGGGTGGCTGGCGCTGACAATTGATGCGTTAGTGGTGGTTGGGACGGTGCAGTAGCGGATGGAGTGGACGCGCTGAATAGTCCAAAGGGATCGCTATCAATTACCCCAGATGTTGTGACCAATGCAGATGACCCAGATGGAACATGTTGACTACCGAAAACACCAAATGGATCAGCACTAGCAGCGGCACTTGGCACCATGGCATGCGTTGCGGTAGGGACCTGTGTGCCCGGCATGAATGGAGGCAACGCACCGCTGGCGGCGATTCCAAATGGATCTGTATTGGATGCAGCACTTGGAACTATGCCATTGGGGCTTGTAATAGGGCTTGTCATGGGAGAAAACGCATATCCAAATGGATCCTCGAAGGCTTGTTGGGGTGAAAAGCTGTACTGTGAAACCAAAGCTGATGCATACCCAAACGGATCGGCAATGCCCTGATGTTGTGTAGGGCTGAACGCGGCGGCTGGGCTCATTGGTGGGCTATTCGTCTGCTGAAGTGTTGGACTTGCTCCGCATCCAAAAGTCTGTAGCGGAGCAGTATTGAACGCTTGGACTGGACTCAAGGGTGGACTTGCCAACTGATCGGAGGTGGGGCTCGTAGCACCGTATGGACTAGTTTGCTGCACTTGGAGCTGTGGCGCAAGTTGCTGTTGATTCACTGCCACGGGAAAAGCACTTGCATGGGGTGGAGTAGGCGGAGCCGGTGGAGGTGGCATATTCGGTGGAGGTGGCATGTTTGACAAAGGAGGAATATTCGATGGCGCCACTGCTGGCATGGAAGACGCGACATAGCAAAAGTCGAATGGATTCGTTGGTGCCGCGGCTGGGTGTGTAACATGATCATTGTTTGTTGGCGCAACCATGACACTGACGTCACCGATGGGCGATGTAGGGGCTTGATTTGAACCATCGTAGACTACCATAGACGGTGGTGGCGAAGATTGCTGTTGCGGCGACGGTACCGTTGGGACAGGGGCGGGTTGTGTCATCGTCATCGCCGCCCATGGATCCGCATAACCAGGTTGCTGAATGGGTTGTGGAGGCTGCTGCACCTGCATCGGTAATGGCTGCTGTTGATTTGAAGCTAGGTCATATGACGGAGGCAAGCACTGACCAGCATTAAATGCAGCAAAAGGATCATGATTACTATCCGGTGATTGCTGCGTTGGCGATATCATGGGTGGTTGGAGGAAGGGTGTTTCGACGGAGGCGGTCGGCCATGGGACCATTGTTGGTGGGGTAGGGGAGATATCAGAGACTCAGCTCGATGTTGGTGCTGATGAAAATTTATGTTGCCGCTTGACAGCGTAGGTTAGTCTTCAATTCAATGCCTTGCTACGTCGGTCGTCGGCAATGGCAACATGGCAATGCTGCTGAATGGTGATGGCCGCCATGGTTCCAAATCCAATTTTTAATTTTTCTGTCTTTCTCGACTCGGTGCATGCGATCTCAACCTAAACGGCTGCTACACAAAAACTCTCCGTATTGATCTACGTACACCAAATTTCACTTAGGAATTCATAAATCCCAGGATGAAAATGAAAATTTGAGTTTCTCAATGGCTGAGGCTGAAATAAGTGCCAGGTGGAACACATTCATGGTGTGACGTCTTCATGACATCATCATTTCTTGCGGAGGCCTCTATTAAGTCTTTCTATCCATACTAATTCCTCCGTGAAAATCATCTCGACATAAATAGGAATCATACCTTCTTCTCTACAAGAACCTCTCTTCGGGCAGCATACTAATTCCTTCATAGAATTGCCTGTTGCCGTCGGATTTGTGACGAGTCTTTTCTGCTTTTCAGGTTCCGTCGGGAACAGGAACAAGGTGTGGTTGGAGTCGCGAGATGACGATGAAGTGAAGTCCGAAGCGCCACTCTCCCTACCATTCTCACTTCGTCCTCAGTATCTACTCATCGATCTGCTTCCTGCTTCATTGAATCAATCGTTTGACAATGCTTGCGCGTTATTAACATTCTGTATCTGCAACCCGCCCGCCCGCCGTAGCTTTTTTTGCGATGGTCCTCGCCACCGATGCATCGCATCATCAACGAATTGTCAACCTGAACATGAGCTTCCCGCGCACAGCACCTCGTTCGCCCAATTCCCATGAATCGGATTCCAGCTTCTATCACCAACAGTCGCCGTCATCCGCTCCCTGGTTTTCATGCAGCCCCCATATGACTCAACCTCATCGAGAGGCGGACGATGAATTCTCGCCGGTGAAGGCTGTTCATCAATATCGCATGAATGAAGAGTCGTTCGCGAAAAGCAGCAGGCGGCGACGACAGATGCGGTTGCAAGCACAAATGAATTCTCCCGGAAAGTCGCCACGACAACCCAACTATCCCACTACGATTGAGCTCAGACATAGCCAATATCATGAGGACAGGGATGAGCGGTTGAGTTTAGATGATAGTTTTGGGTTCGATGACAACACGAAGAGTGATGGTGATGCCTTGTTTGAGAAACTGTATCATGGTGAACTTGACGAGGAAGACGGCACACTTCAATCATCGATAGATCTGAATCCATATGCTCCGAAAGAGTTCGTTAGTAGGGGAAAGTGGAAAAATTCATCGTCGCAAATCACTCCCAGTCCAGCTTCGAAGGATGCAATTGCCGTCAACGAAAATAAGTACTTGAACGTGATCTCCCCAACTGTGGCTATGGACCGTCGGCAGTCATCCAAACCCCAAGCCAATGCACACCATACAACTGCAGTCGTCTCGCCAACCTCGTCAGTGTTTTCAGCTCCCGATCCCGTACCATGCACAGGCTCGGCACTTCGACGTACCAACACGAATGCTACTACGCCAACTAGACCACCTCGCAATCGTAGCACAAGTCGTAGCCATCGAAGTTGCAGCCGCAGTGCACCTGGTCGTCGCAGATCTAGATCTCGGTCTGCCTCCGTGGCACGTCAGAAAGATGATCACAATTCGAACATATTCCGAGGAGCTGCACTCATTCGAGAGCAGCTACTGCGGAGCATGCTATCGGCAGATCATGCCATGGACGAGGCCAAGAGGGAGTTCAACGAAGAGATAATTGAGCGGGGATGTATGCGTCAGGGGATCAGAAATAAGAAGTTTGAGCATAACGGTAGCGGCGACATTGAGGTTGATGGAGAGGCAACGTCTACTCGCAATTTATCAACACCTTTGTGGAGCAACTGTGGGCAAATTGCGAATACTCAAGACACATCAGTGTGTGCAGCTAGTCATGACTCTTCTGCGTTCGAAACAGAAAGTCGCCGTCTTGATAACTTGATCGGCATCTTGCAAAGTACTAGTTTTGCGTCTGGAAGCATTGCTGAAAGCGCGTTCAAAAGCGTACTGTCGGACAAGGAGAATGCACACCCAGACAACGACTCTCCGGTGGATGAAAAGAGTATGCATCCCAATGTCGGTTCTCGAGCTCCTTCTTCGGAGTTGAATAGTCTCCTTGAAGAGTCGCCAGAGCAGCTTCCTACCACCGAAGAGGAGAGTCATATAAGCCTTGAGAATGACCAACCGAAACATTCAACAGCAGTAGTCGATGAGGCGCTAGCACACGCTCAAAACGCTGGTCCTCTTTGGCGGTCTCTCGTCGGTAACCACGTTCGTTTTCCTTCTAAGTGGGATGAGATCCTGCCACCTTCATCGCCAACAATTCACAGCATCAATCATAAGTGGAGCCGATGGTACTATGTCGCCCGTCACAGGGTTAAGGGCGACAAACGCCTCAATAGCCGTGAGTTTGGAGTTCGCTCACGACGAACTGGAGGACGAATCTTGTTGAGATTGGTAATAAGCGATATGCATTCGCAGGAGGTGTGTCGTGAGATTGCAATTGGATGCTTCCATCCGAATTCGAAGGGTATTAGGAAGGGAGATCCGTTGCCTGAAGCTGAAGATGTAAGAGAAGTATGGATGGCAGTTCGTTGGGTGATGTATAAAGATGACAATGTTCCTGCATTAAATTTAAGAGACGATGGCGGTGGTTACGGTTACGAAGGTGTGATAGATCGGTTTTTGATGCAAAAGAGAGAAGCACTCGATAGTAGCGAAATGGGTTCTGCCTTGGGCCATCGGAAGGCTGTGAACAATGAAAATGTCCGTGCGGTGAGTGTGGCCGTCCATGTGTAGATGTCAGCTGGTCCTCAAAACTTTATCTCACCTCGTTGTTTGAATCCTACTACAGGTTCTGGGTGATCAGCCTCCGTTGACTACAGTGGAACTCAATGAAGACGAATTTGCTGAGATATTGCACGCCAACGGTGCTATGAAGCTGGCTGTTCTGCCAGCATTGATGATTCTCAAGCTGTTTTTGTTCTCTAAAAAGTAGACGGTTGTCTCTCGACGGATTAGGACTCAGATATCTGGCTGTAGAACTGGCCGTGGAATGCTCTCGAATCTCGATAGGTGTCGGTCGTACATTACGGTTTTGGTTCATTGATTTGTAATTTAAGTTGTTCATATTATTTAGGTCAACCCAAATAGAATATAGAATCTCGTCTCCTTGTCCAATATTCATGCCACTGCAAAAACGAATGCATGCAAGCCATCCTTGTCTGGGCTTTGTTGGTTTTGTATGGTAGTACAAGCTGGATTGATCAAACCGAACTCTACTTTACTGCCTGCGATCGCATGTACACGTGGAAGCGAGTAAGAGAACGCCTACTCAACAATACATGGCCACGTGGAAGCTTTGATTTCGTACCTCATCCTCTTGTTGGGATCCCTGACGAGTTGATACTTCAAGGCATCAATCACAGTAATGATGAGGATAATGCACGCAGAAGTGAAAGCATAGTAAATATCTACCGATGCAAATGCAGCATGAACAACCTTCGGAGCAGCCGCCGAACGACGCAGATGACACCGACATGAGTTTGTCTGCGGCTGATACTGATTCTGAGCACAGCGCAATTATTACCAACGAAGGATCTCGAATTGTTTCGGCAGCCATGGAAAGCAGACGCCGGGAGTATCGACGACAAACATCATTAACTTTACAAGCAGACACTCTCGAGGGTGAAACTGACGGTGCTGTAGGTGACGGCGAGATGAATGGTCGAAATAACACTCACGAGATGGACATCATGTCGGAGAACATTGATGATGACAATCGAAGTGACGACGGGGATAGTGGCGGTGATGAATGGTTTGGCAACGATAGTGTTGTCCACTCTGAATTTATCAATGACAGTGAATCTGAAAGCGATGGCGAGGTAGGACATGAGAACAATAACAACATTGGTCCTCTACAACCCGCCAAGAATCATTCGTACCTACCTACTGCTCAGCCTCTATACCCAGAAGAATGGGTTTCTAAGGGAAATCGCAGACATCGGATGAATGGAAATGTTGATGAGGATAATGTCGATGCCTATGCAAATGAGTACAGTGCAGGATGTGAGGATAACGATTCCTTGTCGTTGCATTACAACATTCCAGGACCTCCTGGTGGTCGTCACTGCCACTCAGTTACCTCTTGCATTAACATTATTGATGATGAAATGTCAGCTTCAGCTCAACGCACAGCACTGGCAATACTCGAGATGGATGATTCAATTGTGCTATTTCCCGGAGCTGTTCTCCCGTTGAGACTACGAGACCGCAGGTGGGTATCATATTTAGGTGCTCAGATTGATGATGCTCGCGGACTGTACGGTTCTCACCAGGGGACGATGGAGGGAATGGGTGAGGTGCGCTTAGTGATCTTGCCGCGTGTTCCAGTAGGTACTCGTCGCACGAGACGTACTCCAGTGGAAGGTCGTGGTCGAACCGGTCGTTGGCAAGTTAACTTGATTCGCTTGGGTGCAACTGGTCTGAGAAGACATGCAAGAAGGAGGCACGCACCTGATAGTATTGAAAATAATTCGGATGCTCGCCCAGCTCCAAGTAGAACAGAAGGTGAAGAAGGGGGAAGAACACAAGATGATATCGGGGTGGATGGACAAAGACGGGATCAACCGCAGGAACAGCTTTCTTCTGATGGTGAGAGCGACGAAGATGAACTCTTCCATCCTACGCACAAGGCGTTAATGCCTACTGATCCTTTGGTTGGGAGAATAGGGACTTTGGCCACCGTTGTCTTTACTCATGAAGAAACGATAGAGGCAAACCTTGGTGTAGGCAACCCACAGCGCCACAATGCATCACCTACAGTATGGAAGGATCGGACTGGGGAGCTGGTGCTAACCGTACTTGGAACACGACGATGCAGGCTCATTCGCTCCGTCAAAGATGACAAACAAGACCGAATTCCGTTGTACGTCATTGAGGAGATATATGACGGCAGTGCGGCACTACCTCCATCGTGGATGTTGCAACTGCCAGGTAATATCCGAAGCCCTATTTCAACACCAGCAGCGGAGACTTTCCTTGTAAAAGATGATCAGACGATTGATCATTCTGAGACAGATTTATGTTCGCGCGGAGAAATGTACAACACCGGGCACAACGGTGCAATACTGAAGTTATCTCTTCGTACTTTCACTCCTGCAATCGTATACCAAGCGCTCTGGCCATGGAGGCTGTGCCAGAAAATTTGTGACCTTATCCAAAACACAGCTGAGTTTCAAGGTCTCCGGGACATTCTGCCTTCAGCTGCTGGTTTGTGTTGTGAATTTGGCTCTACAATTGGCACCTCCACTACCCCATTCGTAGGAAGATTATTGATTGAAGTGGTTGACCCGTCAGCGTTTGCAAATTGGGTCGCTGCAAACATGCCCTTATCTGTGAATGGTCGTCTGGATTTGCTCGAAATGGTGTCCACGGTGCAACAGCTCAAATACATTCTGAAGAAAATAGAGGCGAAGAGGAAAGAAACAATTCTACGTTGCAAGAATTGCGGGTCTGCGATATCTCAAATGCAACACGTCTTCTCTGTTGGTGGATCGGATGGCACCACCGGAGCTTACGTGAATGAGTATGGCGTAGTTCATCAGACTATGACATTGAGAAAGGTGGACGGCAATGTTGTTTGTACTGGTCGTCCAGAAACTAGGGATTCGTGGTTTCCTGGATATAGTTGGCAAATTGCACACTGTTCCATTTGTTCGGCGCACCTCGGATGGAAATTTCGAATGGTATCAAAAAGCGATGACAAAGATCCTGACAGGTCACGATCATTTTGGGGTTTCAGCAGCTTAACGACAGACGAGCATGTGAAGCCACGCAGAGTAATATTCTCTCCAGGTCGGAACATTGTAGCATTATTACAACAATACCATTAAGTAATTCTATTGCACATTAATTTTCTATCGATTGCTACTGATGCCTTTTCTCTGCTTGGGCTTGCCTTCAGAATAAGATCGAAAACAGCACACGACGATATCCCTACCTGATCGTTGTTCTTTGGAATTAAGAAAGTAGATACAGCATACTCCGCCGCTGCAGCGACACAAGGCGGAGATGCGGCATTTCCAATCTGTCTGTAAAATTGAGGTATTAGTTGTCTCTGCTCCTTGTCGCCAATGGTGCATGGAAGAGAAAAATCTTCGGGAAATCCCTGAAGTCGGCAACTGCGAGGTGGGGTGGTTGGATCGGCATTAAAGTAGGTGTGAGAACATCCAAATGCATCTCCAAACTCACCACTCTCGAGGCGTGAAAAAGCGAGGAATTGTCTTGTCCCCGACGTCGCCCATGAGTGTTGGTTCATTTTGCTCTGACCTTCCTTTGCACTTCATTGCCTCTGCTAGCATGCGCTCCTTTACCGCCACCAGATAAATACTATCACGTGGTACTACAAACTGGGAATGCATCAAATAACTTTGACGGTATGAACTCACCAACGTTTGACAGCATGTGTCGTCTTCGGTAAGCAATTTTCCCGTTCCGTCGGAATGGAATTGAAGGTACGACTGTTTAGAGATTTTCAGCCATTGCAACGGTTTCAGAAAGCAGTGTGGGTGATGACTAGACACGGCTTCGGAAGTCTCTAGAATGTCACCGAGACATGAGGGCAGGAGTGGATGGGTGTTCCGGACTGGACGAGGATGGCAACCACGAAGTATTAACAATCTGTCAAATTTATCCATTGAATCATCGTTCATGATTTCGTTTCCGTATATTTGGAATTTTTTCTTCCACTCTAGCTCCAAGTTGTTTAACTGCATATGATTCATCTGACATTCTGACCCAATGCTACGCAAAAGATCCAAACGGATACCAATAAAATAGATGCGTTCTCTCCTCTGGGGCAAAAACCAAGACGTGTCAATGATGCCATGAGTAACTTGGTACCCAGACTCTTCAAGTAATTGCATAATCTTTTGAAAATGACCACCGCTGTCAACATTCAATAATCCTTTCACATTCTCAAAGATGAAGAGCTTCGGACGCGACTTTCTGAGTATTCGAGGAAGATGAAAGAAGAGTTTACCTCTGTTTGGTGTATCAAGCCCTCCTTGTCGTCCTCTGAAACTTTTTGCATTTATCTTGTTGTCTTTACTGTCGTCGGCATTGCACTTTTTGTTGCCAGTTTGAGTTGGTTCCATCTTCCCTGACGGAAAATTTGCCATTGTCGAGAAACTCTGACATGGGAAACCACCACAAATTACATCGGCAAAATCAGGAGGTATCTCCAATCGAGCAATATCATTGACATAAAATTCATGTATGTCTTCAGATTGTACCCCTGGATTGTGAAAGTTTCGCCGATAAGTGTCTCGAGCATATGCATCAATCTCACACGAACCGACGCATATTCCACCCAACGCTTCCAACCCGATGCGGAACCCACCAATGCCAGCGAAAAGATCAACGAATGTGAATTGTTTGATGTTGGCCTCGAATTCATCACCATCGGTTGATGTTGTGGGTTCGGAAGATGTTTTTGACCGGGGTTTAGGGAATGAATCAAGTTCTTTTGATAGCGAAACAACTTGATTTCCATCGCAATTGTGTACCATCAGTATTCCATTCGATCTAATCCAATTTTCAATTACGGTAATTTTCTCCGCATTATCTTCAACTGATAATGGAATATTTTCGGGAGGAGAATAATTACTGTAGCCCTGGCCCGCACTATGTTGTCTCATCGGCACATCAAATAGGACACGTAAAATAAATGCAGTTCCATCGTCGGTCAATGGAACTATCACACTCTTGTATTCAATATGGGTTTGCATTACCCGTTCCCGCAGCGATAATGAATTCGATGACGGTGACAATGAAGCCGATGGTGAAGTTAACGTTGTAGTCGAGAGTGCATATTTTCTTTCCAAGAACAGGAGTTCATCTTCCGTGGGCAGGCAATCCGTGACATAAGAAGATCTGTTTTTGGCGCCCAATGGTCTCGTCGCAACCCACGGACGGATCAATACAGACTCGCAAATCCATTTCCATTCACGCAACTTGCATAGTACGTCGTTAGCTCCATGATATTTAGCAGTTGTGGGTAGTAGAAGGCTTGCCGATCGACAGCACGCGACGCTTGAATTCAAGTCGTCGAGGTAGCTATGGAAACAACTGCTTGACATGACATCATCGCAAGTGCACCTGCTGGGGATAGGGGCGGAAGATGAAAGCGATGATACCCCCCGAGGCGAGGCGTCTTTGGTCGGGAGGACGGCAATTGTATGAGTATCGTAGTGGTTGATGGCTTGATGCCCCGTGGAGTAGTCCGTAGTAGATAGTATGTACCAATAGAGGGAAGGGTAAGGCAATCATCGTCAGCGTCAGCCTCGGTCTTTGTGTCATCAATAATCGCGAAATGTCGCCAATTCTACATACGTGACCAGTAGATACAGTTCCGCGGGCTTTCGAGTACTGTGTCCGCTGTCGAAATGCCTAATGGAGTGTGAAATGAAACAACCTGCATGCCCGCCAGCAACCAGCAAAAATAATGCTCAAGAAGCAGAAGCAGCCCGCCCGCCTATGCAGAAATGCCACCCGAACCAGAGTGTAGTGAGACGCCGACCTCTCAATAATTCATCTTCCATTTCTAATCGTCGGTCCATTCAACGATACGAAACCATTAATCTCGGTCAGCACCTCCATCATTGCAGCTACTCTCGATCCGACGAAATTCTGTTTCAAAGACTTGAAAAAATTAAACAATGGCGGATTACGGGACGGAGCTCCTCAAGCGACAGCTCCATGGTGAGTGCCACTCTCCGTCGTGCTGCTTCTGGGATTGCCTGTCATTGCCATTGCTGACGACTACTCATATCTCTGCTCCTCTTTCCTTTACCTTTACCCTCTCTCCCTCTCTCTCTCTCAAAATTCGGGCGATGTGACGGCGCCATCATTTTCATTTGTCTCAGAGCTGGCAAAGAATCCAATCGATCTCGTCTCCGTCGGCCTCACCGACGAAAGCAACGTCCATGATTGGGAGATTCTAATAATGGGGCCGGACGGCACTCTCTACGAAGGCGGCTTCTTCAAGGCCCGTCTCGTCTTCCCAAAGGACTTCCCAAATAAGCCTCCCACAATGACATTCCAATCAGAAATGTGGCATCCAAACATTTACAAGAATGGTGAGGTATGCATCTCTATTTTGCATGATCCGGGGGAAGATCCGCACAACTCGCACGAGACGGCCGAGGAACGATGGAGACCCATCCTTGGCGTAGAACAGATACTCATGTCGGTCATTTCGATGTTGTCAGATCCTAATGATGAGAGCCCAGCGAATTTGGATGCGGCCATACAATGGAGAAATGATCGAGCGGGGTTCAAAAAGAAGGTCCGACAATGTGTGAGGAAGAGTCAGGAGGAGTGCTGAAATTCATTGATCGATTATTATCTGAGGGGGTTCCTGACGCGCTGAGTAATCAAGCAATAGACGTGGGGGACGCTTCATTGGTGTAATGCGAAGTTGTTGGTGAGATCGCTTGCATTCTCCAAACATCTCTGTTGTTTTGGGCATCGGTATTTTTCACATGTGAGCACGTTGGAAGATGGTTGGAGTACCAAACAAACTAAGGACGATTCACTTTACACTAATATATAACTATACGAAACAATCTATCTTGAATTGTCCATGGTGCATCGTACGTCTTCTTTGATGAGGCTTGAAACCTTACTTAGAGCTTTACCATTGACCTGAAATGGAGGACATGCAAAGCCGACGAAGTTGCCAACAGTTCTTGTTGTAGAACACGATCCCTTGCCGCCATCCCAACATCTCTCGAGAGATAATAATATATGTTTCCTTTCCTTGTTGTGGCTGCTTGTCACCGCATAATAACATGATGGTATTCCACGTGGAAGTTAGAAATTGGCGGGAACAGGCAACTTTCCAGCATGCACCAAGGATCGTCTGTCCGTGGTCTCAGCTTTGGCGACCATTCTCGCACTCGCTGTTTCTTGAGATCCCACGTAGGAATTCGATCCCTCGCGAGAGAGAGAAGCAAAGCAAGCAAAAGGCAAAAGGCCGGCGTCGAATGTGAAAGTCATCCTCGCTCCTCGATCATGGCGGCAGGCATGCGGCATCGTCGTCGTCGAACGCACCACATCAACTTCTTTATCCACCCGTCTACTACGATAAGCCAAAACCACTCAAACACCCCCGCCGGCCCCATCCTTCCCATTTTAATTCGTCAAACCGTGGCCGCTTCGTTTCGTAAATGGAAGTCGTCTCACCTTTAACCTTTGCCCGCACCAATCCGGGGGGTAAGCGTCGATTCGGATCGCCGCTTGGCCACGGCCATGGCGACACCGAGTTGACCAGCAGCACGGCAACGACCGCTGGTGCGGAAGATTTTGACATGGACGATTGCTTTCCGGCTGCGAAGCGACGGAAGAGGTTTTTAAATGATGGCGGAGCGGAATTAGATTCATTTTCATTTCAAGCCAAGGAGCACTGCCCACTTTTTCAAGCGCCGCTGCCCATCCATGCTCCTGCAGGTAAATATTGAATTCGTCTGATACTACTCTCCCTCTCTCTCTCTCTCTCTAATCTTCCGCTGCTCACTCATTGTTCTGTTCTGTCTTTATCATTCTCTCGCAGCGTTGTTGTCAACCAAGAGAAATCGTGCATCAATTCAACAGGATCATGTCTCCGCCCAAAGGTTGCAAGAACTCCAGCATGTCGTTGAGCAACAGGCTGCTGAAATTCAACGCCTCAGTTCCGAGCATGACTCCGCCCAAAGATCGGCAACCGAACTATCTTCGCAGCATGCCAAAGTGGAGCATGAAAATAAGATACTAAAGCGCGCCGTGGCTATTCAACAGGAGAGGCAGAATCAACTGACCGCGGAGTTAGAGGGGGCACGGCAATATAAGTTGGAGGCCGAAGATAGAATTCACAGGCTGGAGCAGATGAACTTAACATTGCAGTACCAGCTACAACAATCGAATTCGACGCCGGGGAATGATTTTATGGGATCCCCAACCTGGGGATTTTAGCGAGATGATCGAAAGGGGTGATGACGGTGGACGGTGACCCGCGTGGACCACGGCCGATTGTGTTTCACTCCTCGTGCACATTCTCGATGAACGAATCCTCATCATGTAAATTATCACGGCGAAGTCCAGACGAAGGTCATCATCTGAGACGGTGGGGGGATAGGTATGGTGACATGCAAGTCTATGTCATTTCAATTGTAGCTTAGAGTAATCGAAGTAAATTGTAAAAATACGGCCAGATCGAAACATCCTCAACCCCCTCCCCCCCCTTCTGTTTACCAAAACAGGATTTATGCTTCTAGTCATGTTTTGCAAGATGGATTATCGTCAGAGGGCGGACGTCGAAAGATAATCCTTTAGCACTTCTGGTCACTTTCAAACTACATCGTGGCGGCCAATTGATGGAGGAATGAATCGGCACATTGACATTGCTTCATTAACTTTTTTACTACACCTCTCAAACTTGGCAAGTTACGGCACACCATCAAGACTCATCAAAGCAGAAGGCAGAGACACTGCATATTATTATGACCAATTGTCGGAAATCAATCAGATTCTTCATCCGAGCTGTCATCTTCCTGCAACCAAACCACAACAGGCTCAGCCTCCGCTCGCATGCTGCACCGCTGATCTTCGTTCACACTCTCAAGCGTATACTCAGACCTGCCCTCCCCGGCCCACTCAAGGATGGTGTCTTCTTCCAAGACTTCCTCGTCAAAAAGCTGCTTGATGATGACGGCGAAGTTCTTCGGCTTGTCGGCACAAAGATTCTCGCAGGCGGAGATGAGATGACGTTCCATAACATTTTTGCCCTGAGTGATTTTGGCAATGGTTGGTGCCCAGGTTTGGACCTGTTTGTGCTTGAAGAAGTCGGGAGTGAAGGCGGCACGGATGAAGATGTGGATCTTGTCTTGAGACTTCAGACCAGAGGCCATCTGCTCGTTGACGACTTTCTCCGCAATAGTAGAGGGAGATGCATCCGGATTTTCAGAGAGGAACTTTTTCGTGGCCTCGACGGAAAGGTCTAGATATCCAAATGGAGACGGGGGTGGTTAAACATTAGAAAGAATTGAAAGATGAAGCATGCTTGCGATGGGACATATCACTCACTCATTGCAACGTCATCGTCAACATGCTCCGTAGGCGCATCATCATCGTCATCATCATCCTCGTCATCAAAGCCATCCTCTTTGTCACCATTGACGGCATCTTCCAGATAAGTTTTAGAATCCTCCTTGGACTTCTTCTCCTTGTAAAATTAATGCAAAACATAATTGTTGAGACTCACAGTCAAATGATAACCGCCTGCAAAAAGAGGCACTGTATCAACCATGTGAACACTTACCTTTTTCTTGTCCTTCTTTTCTTTCTTTTTATCCTTCGATTTCTTCTCCTTCTTCTCCTGTGAAAAGATGCGATTAACAGAATTGCCGCAATTGAGTTGTATGCAATGAAAAGTGAATGGGAAGGCACGATGCCTGCTGTAAAGCAAAATTGTGGGAACCGCACCTTTTTCTTCTCGTCCTCGTCGCCATCATCACTATTCCCATCTTTCTTCTCCTTTTTCTTGTCCTTCTTTTTACCCTCCTTCTTCGCCTCGGCCTTTGCCTTCTTATCCTGCGCAATGATGTAGGTGCACAACTTATGCGTCATATCGACCATCTCCTTAGCACCACACGCAGCACATTTGTGAAAGATAACACCGGATTTGATTTTGTACTCCGTCTCTGGCAAGCGGCAGTTGGGACAAAGGACAAAGCTTTCGATGTATTTGTGCATCAGCTGCTGCAAGACAATATCGGTGTGATGACCATTCACAATGGCCCGATCGGTTTCGGGATTGTAGGTAGTTTGCGAACCCAGCTCGCAACCGAAAAACTGGGTAGACGGACAATAGTAGAGAGGGGAAATGTGGATGGAATGCAACGATGAGCGAAATGCAATTAAGAATGAAAATTCTGTAAAAGTAATAGTGGGCTACGTACCTTGTTGACTTCCCCTGGATCCCGGTGTAGGCTCAGCCCCACATCCGATACGTTGGGGATGACAGTTTTGCTACCATTGCCACGGCCTTCAAGCTTGCCAAAAACAGTTGGCATTTTGTAGCGATACTCGGGATCGTCCACCTGATTGAAAGAAAAAGAGATTATGAGCTATTATTCGATCCCAGAGAAATGCAGTTGAAATTGAAAGCGACAAAATTAAAATGAACACTCACCGGAGTGAGACCCGAGATATTGATGATTGCACCTGGGCGACCCATCTTGACTATTTATTCTTTGGTTTATTGGCGGTCTAAAATCATATAAAATCTCCGTCGTTTGAAGAGACGAAGGAGTGGGGGGATCGATGTGATGATTGAACAGCTTAAAAATCATGTAACCTTTCGGAATAATTTTGAAAATTTGGTCCTCGCCGTCGGTAGCGCGATCTTCTCTTCTCTTGGATACGGGTAAAACGAAGGGGGTATTTCTATCTATCCTTAACGATGAAGGACACTGTCGAATGAATGCGAATGCGTCCCTGCTCGAGGTGGTGATGATTGTCGCCGTCGAAGGACGGGGTAGATCGATATTGCCCTGGCCTGGGTGAAAGTAGAATATTGTACGATATCGTATGGTAAAAATGCTGTGACGACGGTGACGGTGACGAATGGTACTATAGTCGGTGGGTGGGTGGTGGGAGGTGGTGGGTGCGTGGTCCGTCTGCCCGCAACAAAATCCGTTAAGTATCTTAAATTCAAAATATCATAAATCGTTAAATACTTTTCTTCGAATTAAAATTCGTTAAGTATCTTTCTGTGCTTTAACGCCACACATAATTTTTCTTTGCCACACATTTCTCCCGCCATTTTCGCCACTCTTTTTGTTGCTGTCAAAGTACGAAGGAGAGGAGATCTTTATATTATTATATTATAATAGCAACAAGGTCCTCCACTTAGGAATCCCTAAATTTCGCTGTACGTGGGCTCG